>JAAVUK010000140.1:0-10263 GCA_014899095.1 Fusarium buxicola | reverse complement strand
ATTATATTTTTATTATGATTTTAAGTTTAGAGGTCTAAAAAAGTGCGTCGCTTACTTATCTGCGTCGCTTACTATATATGTACGTTATAGAAATGTACATAAATAAAAATAAAGAACATACAAAATAATACCAGACTGGACTCCAATAGGGCGTCTTGCCACGTCAAGGGATCGAACCTTGGACCTTATCATATCTTATGTGCTAAGACTACTAGTGATACGCTCTACCACTGAGCCAACGCGGCGCTATCGTGAGATCATGGGAAATCGGTCAGCTAAGTTGCAGGTATGCAGACGTATCACTACAATGTGGAAAGAAGCCCTTGTGGTTGTGGGGCCCATTAAAACATCGATCAACCCATTATGGGCTTTGATATTATGTCTGTAGGGTTCTCGTAGAGCTTGGTTATAATGGGCGTCTTGAGCGGTTAAAGTGAGCAGGTTGACGTTGGAGTTGCAGACTACAAGTGACGACGAGACCTGGTCATACCCGAGCAGTTCATGCCTCGGTCCTGTACTGTAGCGAGGGCAAAAAACACACTGTTCGTTGTCCAGCAATGAATGTAATTACGAATGAACCAATGGTACCGACTAAGCTTCTAAGTCCTTCATGCTTCATCTTTCTGCTTTAGTTAGAGATATTATACGTGCCGCAGGTAAGTATATGCAGCGCAAGTGTCCTTCCTGTATCTTGTTTTAAGTAGCGAATTGGATGAGAGTTAACTCTCAATTCTAGACTTCAAGTTCCAGTTTTTACTCTGTTGTCCTCACCGCACGTCACTTGGATGAAAGCGTCAACGCGGCGAGCCAAGGACGCCCAGATGACGGCGGCTCTAGACTGCATGACACCATCAATATCCCTGCTATCGCCCACACCAAGAAAAAGAAGAAAAAAGAGAGAGAGAAGCATGGGTTGGTTTCTGATGGGCTTGGTCCAGGCCCCGATAGACATCGTTGACGGCTTGAACCCTTCAAGTGACCAATCAGATCCACCACACACCCACCACAGGGTTTATCAAAGGGCAGACCCGATCCAGGGACCTCTGTCGATCGGGGTTTTTTTCCCTCTTGGAGGGGAGTTTTGCGATTATCAACCGTCTCGAGCCGATAGTGACTTACGGAATGCTCGCCCTTGCCCACATATTGCGCTGCTGCGCCCCCTGTCTCCCTTGACCAGAAGAGAAAGACAAACGCGGTCGAAATGGTCACTTTAATCAATTATTGTTAAGGGAGTTAGTTACTGGCTTCGGAGGTGGCACGGAGAGATTTAGGATTCCGACGCCGACCCACTCGCCGCCGAAGACCGAATGCGACTACGCCCACTTCGGCATCGAGCCATTAACTCTAGATCCCGCTGGTTTTTGATATATGAATCTATCCTGCTACCCTCTCGATATCCTCTTCCTCCCCTCTCTGACCCAATTCGCGACCTTCTGCGAAGCGCTGCGTGATGGATTCCTTCGTGGCTGCGGAGCTCGCAAAGCTCGACCACGGCGTCGCATTTCGCGCCCGGCCGCGCCATGTCCACCATACTTGGGCGCGCACCTTCTCGTCCCTCCCAGAGCTGTATATCCAGCCCGAGTCGTTGGCCGAGGTTGAGAAGGTTGTCAATTTGGCGCGGAGATGTCGTCGACGGCTGGTGACGGTGGGATGCGGCCATTCGCCGTCCAACATTACCTGCACTTCGAGCTGGCTTGTCAATCTGGACAATTTCAACAGGATTCTTTCAGTCAGCGAAGAGACAGGCGTTGTTGTCATGGAGGGTGGGATTAGACTGTATACTCTGTGCGAAGAACTTGAGCGGCATGGGCTCACGATGCCAAATCTGGGCAGCATCAACCAGCAGTCCATCAGCGGCGCCATTTCTACCGGCACACATGGCAGCAGTTTGCGTCACGGTCTCATGTCCGAGGACATCATCTCTCTCAAAGTCACACTCGCCGACGGATCTACTGTTTCCTGCTCCAAAGACACAAAATCCGATCTCTTCCGAGCCGCCCTCCTCTCGCTTGGCGCACTTGGAATCATCACAGAAGTCACCTTCAAAGCTGTTCCGGCCTTCAGCCTCAAGTGGCAACAGGTCGTCGATACGGACTACAAAATGTTCGAAGCTTGGAATCATGAACTATGGACACAGAGCGAGTTTGTTAGGGTCTGGTGGTTCCCTTACACAAGACGTGCAGTCATCTGGCAGGCGGATAAAACCGACGAGGCGCATCGCGATCCACCCCAGAGCGGTTATGATGGCTCGCTTGGATATTACGTCTACCACAACCTCCTCTATTTGGCCCAGTATACCCCTCGAATTTTACCTTGGGTCGAGTGGTTCGTCTTTGGCATGCAATACGGCTTCCGCAACGGAACGATCTTGACAGGCGTCCAGCCGAGTCGCAAGGCTCTCCTCATGAACTGCCTCTACTCGCAGTTTGTCAACGAGTGGGCTATCCCGCTTCACAAGGGTCCCGAGGCCCTTCGACGTCTGAGCTCATGGCTCAACCACCTAACGCCAGACGACCCCGACTATGTCCCTCACAACATTCCCTTTTCCGCCGACGGCCTCTACGTTCACTCACCCGTTGAAGTCCGTGTCAGCGACACCACGCTCACTTCCAACGTGCGACCGCTCCTCGACGTTACTGTCGAGGACGGACCAACGTTGTATCTCAATGCCACGCTCTACCGGCCTTACTGGATGGATCCCCCGTGCCATGAGCGGTACTACGAAGCTTTTGAGTGGCTGATGAAGGATCTCGGAGGGCGACCCCATTGGGCCAAGAACTTCAGGACGTATCGCCCCGACATCGAAGTGTTCTACGGCAAGAATCTAGAGTCTTTTCGCGCCGTGCGAAATGGAGTTGATCCCCTGGGCATGTTTGTTGGGCCATGGCATCGGGACCGCATAATGGCGGATGGCGTGGAACTTGAGCTGGAGGAGGTGGAGCTGCGGAGGGAGAAGAGTCGGAAACGAGGCATAACGACGTTTGGAATCATTTGATAGCGCTCAGGCGTATGACGCAGCTCACACGATGAATATCTTCAGCTTTCGACGTGTCTCTGTTTGGGTGACTTTGGTGTGGTCTGAAAGGTGTCTGTCCAGATGATTACAAATGCAGGTGAAAAGGCTCTGCTTGCTTGAAGTCTCGAGGCTGTATTGCATGTTTCTCGCATCAAAGTGCTGTTCAATGTATGAACCTCCTGTCTTGGCTACATCTCGGGCTAATATAAAGACTTGTACACAGCAGGCTCTCTAGGAACGATGCTAATTACTACTAGGTACGGGAAGTGAACAAAGATGTAACCCGTGGCAGCCAGTCAATGGCGGCACCATGCAAGAAGGTATTTTTGTTTTTAGATTTGTCGGTAGCCAGACTTCTCATCAATGTGTTGATAGCGCTCACGCTCCTTACGGTCCTTGAGGAGACAAGCAATGCATAGGATAAATATAGCGTCGATGCCTGCGAAAACGTATTAGATTCCGTCACGTAGTATGTCAAACTTGTGAAAGATGGATTGAGACATACCGACAATACCAAAGACGACGGTAAAAATGCTATCGATGTGAACGTTGGCGAAGCTTGAGATTGATGTCGCGCAGCCACGGAGAAGAGCTGCGCTGGCGGGACTTGTGCATGTTGAGTCCATGACGAATGCAGGCGTGGTGCTGTTGAAGTAGCCGCAGCATTCAAACTGCAATTCATTGGTTAGCCCATCTCCTCTCGTGATGGCCAAAAGCATCATGGTTTCCAACGTACAGAATTTTGGATCAAGCTCTGCACCTCGGGTTCTTGCGCAATGAAGATGTCGAAGAATTGCTCCCGCATCTTCAATGTCATGACCCAGAGGAAGACACCCACGCACATGGTGAAGATGGCACAGAAAGTTACCATGTAACCAGAAACTTTGAGCATGCTGCGAGCGGGCATGACAAGTCCTGGCAACGTGGCGGCGAAAGTAACGAGAATGAAGGCGGCGTTGACGATTCCCGCGGTCAAGGGGAAGCGCTGGTAGAGCAAGTTTCGTGTGGCATGCTCGCCGGAGGAGGGCACATCGTTCATCTGGCTTCGCACGACCAGCGAGAAAACCAGCTCCATGATGCCCGAGGCGAGGAAGAGAATGTCGGCGACGACTGTCGTGAGGAAGACTTTGTTGACCATTGTGGCGGTGGTGATCAAGCCGGTTATGCTGGGAATCGGGAGGCGTTTGCTGAATTGAACTTTTTGATGTCGTTCTACTCTTTCCGATCGATTGATTACGTTCTGGGAATTGTTGTTGGTAGACGACCAGCGTCCGGGGATATTGAGCCTCGTCGAGAGGTAGAAACGAAACGAATAGGGTGATCTCAAAGAGGTCACAGTCGAGAATTGTGACGATCTCGATATCAGTGAATTGTATATACCAAAGAAAGGAAGGGCGGCCTGAAGGCAAACGCCGAAGCGAGCACAGGAAATCCGTTTAACGGAGAGAATAGAAGCGAAGAGAGTGAAGAAAGAAGCTAGAGAGAACTCCTAGCACCCACGCAGGAAGAGAGAATGACAAGGCGAGATGCATACAGAAGAGAGAAAAGTTGAAAACACCAAGCCAACCCTGAAACAAGAGTCCGACTCGAGCGTCTCGCACAACATCTGATCATTGTCAAGATCCGCAACCGACGCCGTTTCAGGGGATGGATCTTGACGCAGAGCTGCCGACGGCCGACGGGGCCATGGTCCCGCGCCGAGGCGGTGGCCAATCAGAGACGCAGAAGCCTGGATAAATACCCTGTTTGGGACAACGATCGTTGGACCAAGGAGACTCGCGACTCAAGACCAAGCCAATCACAGACCTGAAGCAGGTCGCAGAGACGCCAGACAAGACCTAGGATGCTGGGAAAAACGTCAACTGCCAGCAACAGCCGCTGAGTTGAAATTCTGGTATGATCTTCTGGCGTGACAGTGTTTCCTCCATACGATCCAGATTTTGTACGACCCACGGCATTGCGGAGGTCCCCAAACTTGAGTACAGACGTTGGTTAAAGATTGGAGGAATCTCCCCCATTAACCGATACGACAACTCAAAGCTAGAGACGATGAGGAATAGGCAGAGTCGGGAACACAAGTCACGGTTGCGACGTCGGTGGAGGCAGACCCTGGTTTACTGTTGGGCCAGCCAAGCTTAATCGCGATGAAGATGGAGATGAATGCCCTTTGGGGGATGGTGCTGACCTTATCCGGTGGCTCGGGCCTCAAAACTCAACGTCAAGGAAGATACCATCACCACAATGTGTCGAACAACTCGTCTCTGTCCCGAGTTTCAGAGGGTAGAACACTGAACTCATCTAGGTCTCAACAACCTCTCGAAACGATCCGCTCTGTAGCTGACGCGTCTTGTGATTACAGTGGGAGGTCAACTGATTTCGCCCAGTATGCAAGTCGTTATGTGGAGTCACATATGAACGCACACGTCCTCATTCTAAGAGTTATGTAGTTCTCGATCTAAAGGCTTAAACTTTCTTCATGCTTAACCATGGTATCTTCTTCTAGACCTGGTTCATTCTCGCCGTTTACAGCAGTAGGTGAGTGAATAAGGTGCCCACTAGTAAGTACTAGACACCTTAGCCTAGGGTAATTTCTGCCCGGCCACTGTATCTCGTAAGCCCAGACGCCCGAGGATTCTCGGACAGGACCGTTGGTTCACTTGTTTACATGCGTTTCTAACTGCGTGAGCAGAGAGGATCGGTCATCCGTTGGTAAGTTTGTGGTCGGAGCTAAACTACGCGAGCGCATAATTGCTGTATTCTTGCTTGCAAATGACATCAATGTCGAAGCGATGGAGGATCAAGAGTGCTGTCATAGATCCCCGCAATGGATGGAAGGGAGAACGATCGAGCGATCGAGCAATCGCCCGGGAACGCTCTGGAAAAAGCGGACCGAGAACATATAGAATCGCCCTGGACACGTAAATACGTATTTGCACTAAAGCTTCACTTGAGATTTCAGCAACGCTGTCATGCTGCAAGTGAAAATAACTCCCGTCAGCTGTGGAACATGGAGAATCGTGACAAATCACGAACCTGCAACAGAGAGAAAGAGGGAACACGGGATCGCTTTCCTTCCACAGAATTGACCACTCAGCAGTCCAAGCGTAACCCCACAGAAACAGCATGCAATTAACGAAACGCTGCTGAAACCCCGTTAGAGTCATGCGCGTATCGTGGTCCGCGTTGACATGTGCATGCAGAAGCCACAGGCCCACTGCCGCTCATTTGCTACGGTTCCCAGCTCCATGACCCTCCATCTCATTTCTCCAAGGTCCACGGCCAACTCGAGGGGAGACATCCCCCTCACGCCACTGATGCTACTTTACGCCGTCATCGACCGTTCAACTTGTACTGTAAATGCGTTCAAACCACGTCGTTCGCAGCTCAACCACGCCCACACTGTGCCGCCTTCGGGGAGCTTCCTGTTTCGGCCAAGTCCGGTGAGCAGGGGGGGGAGGGGTGGCCCTTCACAGCCATCAGCAACTTGAAGCTTTGGCCCTGAGAACCATTGAGAACTGGGCTAGCTAGGGTGTGAGGGCCCTGACCTGTTGGCTCTTCTCCACTGCTGTCGTTGTTGTGCTTCGGCGCAGTTGCAGGCATCTGGCTCATCATCATTCGCGAATAATGTGCGACACCATTCCCCCTACAGATTGAAGCCTTTCTCCTTCGGTATGTGCCTCCAGCCTTAAATGCAAGATGGAACTGGACGACATCTTGCTCATTTAAATCGGGAGATGTTTGATATCTATTCAATACGACTTCAGATTCAAATCCGCAGCTCAAAGGCCAACTCTTGCTGTTCGTCCTCGCCCGTGTCCTTCCCCGCCTCATGAGTTTCGGCCGGCTCCGGACTCGATGCGACTTTACCTACGCCATCCGATCATGTCAAGGCACACTTATTCCACCCTAAAAATTGCCCCTTCATCACGGACAAACAACCCCTGGAGCCTTTCCCGCCACCTCCGACGGAGCCGAGGCCCTCGTCCACCAATCCCTCCATCCAGTGCCACGGGCGCTCCAGGATCCCCCGCTTCTTGGTGGACGAGCTATCAGTGCGGCCGACGCGAATTCCCCACAGGGTTTGCTCCTCTCCTCCAACAGATGGGATGACATGACGGTGTGCTCCAGGCTTGTCCGCCCCACCATGCTGACCATGGTTTCGCGCTTGAGCACGTCTATGTACAGACTACAGTATTGCGCCTGCCGCCTCCGTTTTATTGAAACCACAGACTTCACATCGACGTGTCTGTGGAAGCTTCCGCCAATCATGGCTGTGCAAACTGTGCGGCATATTCGCAGCATTACTTTGGGAGAGGGAACGGCCATTTTGCCAGGGTCTCGATCAGTGTAACCCCGGTGGTCGGTAGGGTAGAGCCGAGGAAGCTAGGCCCGCCTCTCCTCCGACTCTCCTCCGTCCTCCGTGGCTTCTATCATCACGGGTCTTTTTGGGTCCCATCCCTGCAACTACGAGATAGTCTGGCTATCCGTCAAAATCTTTGTACGGTAATGGTCCAATACGGGGGGTGGCTGGACTTATTATAGCACTCTGATAAAGCGAGAGAACGTCTCAGCTGACTATAAGGTTGATAACGACAGTGACTTCAGAGCTCTTTGTTGCACAAGCAAGGATCGCTGAAGCGCTTCATGGACCGTTTTGTCGCGCGCTCAGTCATTCCTTGCACCGAGAAAGGACCCCCACTTGTCTGAACAGATGATGCGACACGCGGGTCGAGACCTAAACTACCCAGACGGCCCAGATGCACGCGCAGACAGGGGAGCAGCAGCACCATGTACCATCAAAGACCAACGTTGTCCTTTTCGTGTTCAGTTCATCTGTCCTTGCCCCCAGGGCACTGTGCAACAGATCTGCGCTAGTTAAGATTTGACTGCTAACGGGTCAAGCAGGGAATCAAGAGAGGTTGAACAATGAGCGACCATGGGGGACTTGGGTCTCGGACTGTCGCCCTACGGGCCGCCAGGGGACGCGCAGAACTAACTAAACGCGCAGAGTTTGGCCAGGCACTTGGCCCCGGGTATTACTGAACATCTTGCTAATCCATAGGAGTCTGAGGGCAAGGGCAGTTTGCAAGGCAAAGAGAGCTCTGAATGCAACCTTGGGGATTTCTGGCATGGAGCTGTGTTGTGGTTCGTCACGCGGGCGGTGGGCATGCGGCACAGAACGGTCCACTGCCTCAACGGCTCACGATAGCCAGGATAGGACCGAGTGTGATTTGAAGCAACGCGCAGGTTGACAGGATCCTCGGTGAGGAGCCGACTCCGTGGGAGGGCAACACTGTGTCGCTCGCTTGGAGGCGGAGCGGAATCCCGGGGGAGTGCTCTTTGATATGTACGTAGCCCCAAGACGTGGGCCTTCTAGGTTGCCTCCACCAAGCGAGGCAGCTAACTAGCTGACTAGCTAACTAGCCCAGAGCTCTGTGCGGAGAATGCGATTTAGCAGAGTGTCAAATGTCAGCACAAAGACGACGACCTTGCACAGCTGTACCGATCATTCTCAGGGTTGTCCGGGGGAAGAAACACCAGGCCAAGGGCGGAAACAGGGCACCAGCAGGCGCAGATGCACGTCGTTCACAAGGCCATCCGTCATCACTGACGTCCCACCCTGTCTGTGGTCATCGACGAAGTTCCTCTGCCTGGCAGGTTGGCCGGTGCGAATTTGGTCCAGGCATTTGATGAAGACTGAAGTTTGGTGCTCAAAAAGACGGAAAACCCCTGGTAATGTTATGCGATGGGCCTCATTTGATCAATGATGAATGTATCAATTGATGAAGATGGGGATCATTGAAGCCTTTGACAGGGCACAGGTACTCAGAAGGGATCAGCCTCTGTCGCGTTCATCTCTAGTCCCCGCCCTGCAGCGTCCTTGTTGGCTTGTCTCATCTCTTTATACTAGGCGATCTCTCCATTGTCCACAGGAGAGTCCGTGTGCAGGACGGCTACAACCTCACTATGCTCTTTTCATCGCGGGACCTCGATGTCATTCCCCATCCCGTCCTGTCCCCGAGTTTGACGGGTAGCCGTGGACCAACCACTGAGGCTCGACTCGGCTCGAAAGGGCAAACGCACGCAAGCAACCGCGGGGAAGGGGAGCAAACTGGGGATTGCCAAGGTTGTATCTATCTGGCTGGAAGAAGCTGTGAGAGGGAGGACTTGGGAGTATGTAGCAGGGCGTGTCAGTGATAGGGAAATATGTCGTACGCGACAGTGATTGATTGCCTTCACTCTTTCTTCAGCCCCATTTCTTGCCTTCTGGCTACCATCCCTCACTACACATCTGTTGCATCTATTGTCATCTAATATCAATGCATTCGTTGTCATTCACTTCGACACATCGTGTTGGATTGAACATAATCCAGCTCTACTCTTCAGCCCCCTCGTTTGGGCCGTTTCCCAGTCTTCCCATTTCTTTTTTCTTATTACACTGGGATGGAGCCCATATCCACACAGACCAAGCACCTGAGCGCGTCGAGATACGAAATAAGCTACAGGGCACATGCAGATTCTCACACCAGCTCTGACACGAATACCCACAGCCCACCCACGCAGAATCCCGGTCGCACCAGCAATGGCGCGGCTGCACGTAGCAACCCACCAGACGTTTGAATCGAAGACTCCCTAACTCAGCAACAGACAGCCAAATCAGCGCCTGTGGTTGGTTGGCGCTAGACCTTGCGTCCCATCCCCCATCCCTTCCTCACTCATCCTGCACCCATTCCGCTCGTGGAGACTCCGAGCCCGTTCCGCCGCTGCAGCCAAAAGCTTGCTATGTTAGCATGTAGCAGACCCTCTCGCTCTGGGGAAAGAGAACAAGCTTTCCTCCAGCAGCTGTCCGTTACAAACAAAGGCTACAAGCTGTTCCCCCCCTCACCCTTCTGCCCACACACACGGGCACAAGGGCATAGGCATTACGGTAAGAAAAAAGAGGGCAGGGTCTCTTTGTTCTGATTCCCCGCTCCCTCACTCGGCCGCTCGAACCCTGGCACTTGCTGGACTCTCCGGCTCCTTAGCGTTGAAATCTGCCCCACACGCCATCCTCCCCGTTTCTGGTCCAGCGCCTCGCCAATTGCATGCGGATACCCAGCGGCCGCAATCGTTCTCTGCAAACAAGCAATAGCAAATTTCTGTTTAAGGCAAATCCCTCGCGTCGTTTGCATAAACTGCCCCTGCACTCCCACTTGGCTTAGGAAGTCGCGCACTTGCACTTGCCTCGCCTGGCTTCGCTTCTTTCC
>JAAVUK010000139.1:0-56482 GCA_014899095.1 Fusarium buxicola | reverse complement strand
CCTACCTACCTTACCTTACCTGTCGCAATAATGGCACAAAAGTACTTACATGGGGATGCGGAGGATGGGATTCTCGGAGCCGTTTGATTAAGCGACGGACATTGCGGACGTCGAGATGAGCCCACGACACGGTCAACCCCTGGAGTCTTCAGGGCTACGAAGACGAGGTCAAGGCGCTTGCGGTTGCAATCAATGGATCCCTCCCCCAAAGTTCCACGATCACATCCATGCACCCACGCGCTCGCGCATCGGGCTGTTGCTGTTTCTTGCTTGACAAGACAAGACAAGGCAAGGGCGTAACCATTAGCGGAACCTTTGACGTCGGGGTTTATTCCAGGGCTTCAGAGCTTGGCATTGACATCGTACGGCCTTTTGTCGAGGGAGAAATGCCAGTGTTTCGACTGGGGCAGGGGACTTGCTTGATAGTTATCGTTGAGCCATGTTGCCGGATGTTTCCGTGGTCAAGGAGGAGCGGGATTCCCTCCGCCCCCCGTGTTTTAATGCCCGGCGGGAGAGGATGGAGAGTTGGAGAAACCCGATAGTTGCCGCGTTGCGTTGCTCTTGGCGATGGGCAACGCGACGTCAACAACCAACACAGCACCGCAGATCATCAGTACATGATCGCCAACAAGATCCCCCAAATCCTGCAAGTTACGATTGCCCGCAGACACGCATCTACATAACAAGTTGCCGAGGCTTTGATTTCTGTGCCCGACTGGCTTCGGACCGTGGTTGCGGGTGCGGGTTCCGCGGTTGGGCGGCAACCCCTGTTGGTTCTGCGACCTTGACAGACCAATCGCGAATCAAGTGAAAGCCCAAGAGGCTGTCATGTCAATCTATCTGCAACCCACCTCTCACAACTCAAACTGACGCTCATCAAGACGAAACGCTTGTTCTTTGCATCTCTATCAACGTCATGCTCGATTCTGACGAGGCATTTGGCATCGGCTCGGTTCGGCTCGTTCCCCTTCTAAGTTACGGCCCTTCAGGACACTTATTTCGACACCCCCCTGACGCCGGCCTTTGAGCCATGGCAACGCCGATAGGCACTTGTCATCGTCTCGGCTTCCTCCACGTTCTCGACGCCGTTAACTCATTTCCATCGGCTAGTCGCCGACGATCAATCCCTCACCGCCCACGCCCTGCTCTTCCTCTCCACGTTTCTCCGTCTTTTCTTTTCCCTGTCTCTCATTTACAAGCCACCGCAGCCATCTCTTCCGCTTCCCTGGGAGTCCGGGGCCGGCAAAGGCCCGTTTTAGGTCTCGCAATCCTGCCTGTTGGTCATGAGGGAGGCAGGGCAAAGAAAAAAGCAACGACGCGGCGCTCTCATCTTCACGCCCCCACGGGCGTGTGTCCGCATGCACAAGGATTTGCATTGTCTCGCAGGCGAGTATCCGTAGGATCCTGGGGCTCAATCGGTCCCGAGGGATGGTGATGTAGCGAACGAGAGCGCTCCGCTTAATTAGCACACCAATGCAATGCCGTATAGCATCCCTGATTTCCATCGGTACAGGTCGCGGACTAGCCACGATGTCGACCTACATGTAAGTGGAACATGGCTATCATAGCAGAGTTGACGAGTCGCTTTCTATCTGCACAGTGGATTGTCTTTGCAGGTATGAACCCTGTTTTCAAAGGGCTGTTCGTCTAGCTCGGTGTTTGGCATTGCTTGTTCGCGTTGTCGTCTCTTCCCTCGCGTCGATCACTCCAATATCGCCTCGCCGGACCTGGCTATCGCGGATCAAAGGAGAGGTGCTTGGTATGGCCCCTTGCCAACTTGTGACATGTCGTCTGGTTGTCTCGAAAGTCCGGATAGTTCCAGATGATGATGCAACTGCACGCAAAGGACACGCGTGATATGCGCCTCATTAAAGTATGCAGGGCAGGGTATCCGTATGTGTGCCAAGCATCGTAGTGAGATAGTGCTGGGCCTTTCGATCTCTCTCAGCTACCCTGTTGAGGTTGTTCCGAGGCCTCAATAGGGAATCTGCAGAAGAGAGAGCCTTGAAGTGTTCGTGGGGGATACGTGACGTTCCCTTCGGTTTGCTATACGTACATCACATCAAGTGGCGGATTATCGTAACTTTGAAGAGAAAGGGTCTCACGCGTTGGCAAAGCGACGAGGCTAATGCAGGGCAATGTCTTGAGAAAGTCACTCCGTTATCTGCTCAGCTCCCTCAACGCCATTGCTGGAGCTCGTCGTTGCTGTTGGATTGTGTTCCAACATTTGAGATGCTGCGGAATGAGGTACTCAGGTAGTGAGTCTTTCTGTACTATGTGTGTACTTGCGATGTCGTCTGCTATATGTGCAGGGTGAGACACGATGTGCATTGCAGGCACTCTGGTTACACAGAGCCTATTGACTTGTGAGAACTCACAACAAGAAGCAACGAGAGGTCTCGAAACAATATCCGTATGTTGAAGGCGGTCCTCCAGCTCACCGCCAACTTGATGTCGGCTCAGGTTCTTCCAGCGGTTGAAGCCGATAGCGTCTGCCTGTCCTAAACTGTAAAAAGACGTCATTCAGCAGACAGGAAAGTCCAGACGCCTTGTGAGAAACGAAAGGCACCAAAGTTCTGATTGCCCACGGGCTGCATCGTGATGATGTGGTCTCTATCATCATAGACACAGCTTCTGCCTACGTAGTCGTACGTTCTTGCAGATATCAAGGCAGAATGCGAGGTTCGACGGGTCATCGGGGTCAGCCCTACCAGGCACCGCCAGCGTTGGCTGGATGCCACGCTGCGGTTGGGTTAAAGTCCAAAGACGGCGCCAAACTGCCTAAACTATCGTATTGTTAGCTCGAACTTCCCCTCAGTTATTGTACTGTCTCCCAACGACCTCCGTCTAGGTTTGGACCTTCGTGTTTCGTTGGATCTTGGTTTCCTTGCTGTCGAATTACTGCTCGTATTTCATCGTCATTTTAATGTAGATGTCATCGCCGTTGATCGTGCGACAGGAGGATAATCGAAGGAGAAGCGCATGCGCGAATGAATCATCGTGGCTTGATCATTCCCTAATATTGCGCTGAAGACTGTTGTTTGATAAATCGCAGAAACAGAGAGACAATGAGATAAACAAGCCGAGAACTGTCACAATGGCCAATTGGCGGATTAAGGCTCATATTGGTTGCCCCAGAAAGAAGACCCTGTTGATCCGCGTGTCGGGATCCGGCAGTTGATATCAGTTTGGATCAATGCCGGTCGCCGCTGGGTGCGTGGGCTGGGGTTGGCTGAACCAATAAATGGAGTGCAGGGCCGTACGATTGGAGCTTGAGATCGTCCCTGACAAAGACCTTTCGGGTTGGGACTTTGGTCTTTGTCGCCAGTCGAGCTGCCGACTCGGTTGTTGACAGTTGTCGGCATGCGCAAGTTGCGTTGCAGGCTCACCCGTGGCAGAGCAGCAACCAGCCATCCTCATGTCACAAGCCGCCGCCTCACTCTCGCCCGGCGGCTGTTTCTTACAGGTCGGCTGCCAGCTGAGGCCTCTGTAGACCTGGGGTCCCATGTCTCTCCACTAGGTAGCTTTCACCGGGCGCCTCAACGTCCACAGCACGTTCTTGAAGTTTCTGTGAGCTCTGATGATACGTCAGCCTCAAAGGAGAAGGTGTAGATATGAATTATGGCACGATACTCGAAAGATTTCGTACTGTAGAACCTCAATATCTTTGTCCTTCTCATCATTCAATGAGCATGTCCTACCATAAGGTGCGTCGTCATGACCGTCGAGCGTCCATTTGAGGCCCCACCATCGAGAATCGCAGGGCGAACCATTCTCCGCCGTATAGCGGATAGCGGGCTTGTGGTGGCTCTCGGAGGCTCTCAGTGGCCGCTTTCCGGCCCCCAGTGGACCCTGTCACCCCAGGCGGCCCCACGAGATGCAGCTCGGCAGCGACGGGCCTGTGCTCGTTGAATCGATTGGCGGCGGAGTCATGCTTGCGGTTCAGCCTTGTCAGCTTGATAACTCGACAATACATGGGAAAGCGAGGCCTGGGAGAATGACTTGATTCTGGATGAGAGAGCCATATCGGTGTCCGCAATTTCCAAGACTTCAAACACGAGCTTGATTGGTGAGAAGTTGGAGCTGTTTCGCTGGCAGGGCTACCTATCAATCGAAGTCTCGGAGTGCCTACCCAGGTACCTACCTACTTTACCTACGGAGAGTAACTACCTAGTACCTACCTAGGTACTTAAGGTACTGAGCAACCATAGGTACCAACCACGACCAAGCTCCCTAATTCACGCGGCCAGCCAGGCAGCAGCCAATTGCAGTTTTAATTCACCTTGCAGACGCCGCAAATCCTCCAATGTGCCATCGTCCCGTGGCAGTGCATGAGGCAACCCGTCCTTGGAGGGGAAACAGGCGGGAGATAGTAAGACAGGGAAGAGGATACGGATGTGGAGAGGCTGGCACTACTTGTTGAACAGCCTACCTACCTGCCTAGCCACGGTACCTTGCAAGTGCCCGGATGACTCTTACCTTAAAACTCTCCAAGGGTCAAGGTACAAATGCGGCTGCTTCTGTGCTATCATTCCTCTACCCTTATGGTAGGCTGTGCCAGGTATCTCAAGCCAGGCTCCAGGTACCTACCTAGGTACCCTTGCGAGGCAGCCCGGGCCCGTCCAGTCTTGCCTGTGTGCCTGCCTCCCATTGTACATGCACTCATGAGGTACGCAGGTAAGGCAAGGTAGGTGCAGGCGGCGTCCGAAAGCAACGGAGTCATTGGCTGCCTGGAAAGCGACCTTCAAACAAGCCCAAGTCAAAAAGACGGACTGCCTGTTGCCTCAGGTCGTTTCCGAACTTCTGCTCTTCTCTTCTCTCCTCTCCCTCTGCTCTTCATTCTTCCATCTAGCCTTACTTTCGTGATTTCTAACCTCAACCTCTATTCCGCTTACCTGCTGCTCCCGACTCGCTCTCCGCCGTCGTGGTCGTAATACCTCTTTCTCGGTATCACTTGTGCGTCTCCGACTCTCCCGTTTTTCGTCGCACGCGGTCTCGATTCTCCTTGCAACGTCTGGCGTTCCGTCGTCTGTCTTATCGCCATTCCAACCTCCAACCTCCAACCTCTCCGCACACCCCCACTCCGGCTTCCGCTTCCGCCGCAATCGCTCTGTCGTCCCCTCGCCAATCTTTCGTGTGTCGCAGCTCCCACGGCTGCTGTTGCTGCTTGCGTAATTCCCTTGCCTTGTTCTGCTAGTTAGCAAGCTCTTTCGAGCTCGGACTTGCGCATTGTAGCTTCATGTCAGAGCAAGTCGATGCAAATGCAATGATGGAACTTGAATCTACAGATCCCAGCTTCTCCGTCAGTTGGCTGCTCGGCCTCCAGCCTTATCAGTATAAATCCGCATGCCCACCATGGGCAAAGCAGTACCAAACAGATGACCCTCATTTTCTCGTGAGCCGTCTCCTTGGTCTTATTCCCAGTCGCAGACCTCGCAAATCCAGGAAGAGGCGCAATCGCTCCAAGAGTGTAGACCAATCCGAGAAGCCTGCCCAGGAGGAAGACGAGAAAGCTATCGATGAAGATATGGATAGCTTCGGCATTGGGAAATTGTTCGGCGACGTCCGCTACGAAGATGCTGATGAAACCGAGGCAGAATCGGAGGATGACCCTGCTGTAGGGGAAGAGACAGAACCTCCCGTCTTGGCAGAGCCGGGCTTTCTGGCCCTTTGCAAAGAAATGGAGGAGCTCCTGGAAGAAATTGAGTAAGACTTGCTCAAATCTCACATCGCCAATCTGCAGCGAGGTAACTGATTGTTCTCCAGAAAATCGCAGCAAGAAGACACAGACGACTCTGATATGGAATCCCTCGACGGCCTAGAACCAGAATTTTGTCAAGACGAATCTCCCTCAAGGCTTGAATGGTTGCGACAGAAAGAGGTGGAAATGGCTGAGAATAAGTACCTCGACCGAATCATGTCCTTACCAGGTCTAGAAGAGGCCAAGGCTTTCTTCTTGCACGCAAAGGCTAAGGTACAGGCTTCTCAGAGGCGTGAGACTGATTTCAAGAAAGAAAACTTTGATGCAGTTTTCATGGGCAACGAAGGAACGGGCAAGACGACGCTAGCCCGCCTCTATGCCAAGTTTCTCGCTTCCCTCGGCGTTGTCAAGAAATCGGGAAGCATCACCGGAATCAACAGATTCTCGGCGTACAGTATGTCCAAGACGTCAACCCTTAGCACCATCCATAGCACTTGTAATGCCTGCGACGGCTGTGTAAGCAAATTGTCCAGCCCAACGTGAGCTTCGGGAGCGCTGACTTTGCTAGATTGCTATTATTGACCACGCTCATCTCCTGGACAATGACGACTGCAACCTTTGGAACTTTTATGTTCGTTCGCAAGACCTACCTGGCAAGGTGGTCATCATTCTGGCCGGCAACGGCGAATGGGGTCTGGCCGACCAGTTGGGTTACAGCGCCGAGGTATCAAATCACTTCCCCGTGTTGAAGTTGCCCAACTACACCAAGGAAGAACTGCAGATGGTATTCCATGGCATGATGCGCAAATGGTTCAGGCACAGGATGCAAATCGAAGGTGGTTACGACGGCCTCTATGCCAAGATTCTGATCCGCAGGATTACCCAGGGAGCCAACGAGAAGACATTTGGCAATATTTGGCCCGTCCGGAAGGCATTCCTTGAGGCCTGCAGACGACAGGTTGAACGATTTCGTCAGGCTCGTAAGGATGGCAATTTTCTGGAGGACTTCAAGATGACCAAGGAAGACTTGCTTGGTAACAAGCCCTCACTCGGCCCCGATAAGAGTCCCGCCTGGAAGGAACTGCAGGAGCTTGTTGGATTGGACGACGTAAAGGAGTCCATCCTTTCGGTTGTCAACCAGGTTAACCAAAACTACATTCGTGAAATGCGAGGTGACGATCCCTTGCACGTCTCACCAAACCGCGTCTTCCTGGGAGCTCCTGGCACCGGAAAGACAACTGTTGCAAAGCTTTATGGCAGAATCCTGGCAGATTTCGGCCTTCTGCCAAAGGGCGATGTCATTGTCAAGAGTCCAACTGACCTTCTGGACCGCTACATTGGAGGATCAGAAAACAACACCAAGGAGGCGTTGCGGGAAGCCAAGGGCAACGTTCTTATCATTGACGACGCCCATATGCTTGACCCGGGCTCGGACGGCAGCAGCGGCAGTTCCAAGAACGGTGACTTTCGGGGCGCTATCGTTGATACCATTGTCGCCGAAGTCACTGGTACTCCAGGAGAGGATCGCTGCGTCATTCTCTGCGGCTATCAGGAGCAGATGAAGAAGATGTACACAAACTGCAACCCCGGCTTGTCGCGAAGGTTCCCCTTGGACACGGCATTCGTGTTTGAGAACTTCAGTGAGGAAGCTTTAGAGAAGATTCTGGACCTCAAGATGAAAAAGGAGAAGCTGGTCGCTACAGACAAGGCTCGCGAGGTTGCTATGGAGGTCCTGAAACGGGCTTCTGTTCGACCCAACTTTGGCAACGGAGGCGAGGTGGATAACATCTTGTCCAAAGCTATCCTCGCTCGTCTGCGCCGTGTCGCCAAGGAGAAGAAGTCCGAGGATGAGGACCTGGACGCCTTTCCATTTGAGCCCCAGGACTTTGATCCGGACTATGACCGTCTGTCACAAGCTGTGTCGAAGACGCGAGCCCTTTTCGACGGTTTTGTCGGTTTCGAGGAAATCATCTCCAAATTCGAGTCCTACCAGTACATGGTCCAGGGCATGCGGCTACGAAATGTCGATCCACGACCATACGTGCCATTTACGTATGTCTTCAAGGGCCCACCCGGTACCGGTAAGACGACAACGGCACGAAAGATCGGCCAAATCTTTTATGATATGGGTTTACTCTCGGCTCCCGAAGTTGTAGACGTCTCGGCATCGCAGCTCATTGGCGAATACTGTGGTCAGACAGGTCCCAAGACGCGTCGCCTGCTTGAGTCGGCCCTTGGCAAGGTGCTCTTCATTGATGAAGCGTATCGATTGGCCGGCAGCCGTGGCTCATTTGCTGAGGAGGCAGTGAGCGAACTGGTGGATGCGGTGACGAAGCCACAGTTTGCTCGCAAACTCATCATCGTTCTGGCAGGCTACGACGAAGACATGGACCGCCTCCTGCGCAGCAACCAGGGAATCAAGAGTCGATTCGCAACTGAGTTCACGTTCCGTCCTCTACGGGCCGAGCAGTGCATCGAGCAGTTGCGGCGAGTTGTTGGAAAGGTTGGCATCTCTATCCAGCCAACGCCTGAAATGGAGACCATCACCCGCACGTCCCTCTTTTCTCTTCTGCAGCGTCTCAGCAACGACAAGGGGTGGGCTAGCGGCCGTAGTGTTGAGACTCTGGGAGAGCGGCTGATCGGGCACATCTTTAAGGAGTGTGCAATCAAGGGCTACACTGGCAAGGAGCTGATAGTCTCTGGCCGAGAGCTGGTGACCATCCTGGGGCAGACATCAGGCGTTCCCTACGCGGGCGTCAAGATGCGAGGCGGGCAGGTCCCGATGGGGGCAAAGGTGATGACCCTCAAAGACCTCGAGACATCTGAGTAAAAGAGGCGTTTACGACAAGATATGTTTTTGGAGCGAGATTGGTTTTTGTAGCGCTTTCGCATATGATCATAAGGAGCATGAGAGGTGGATATGGATGGAGTTTTGGAGTTGCGTCCATACTCCTCGGTAGTTTTGAATAATTTTGACAGTCAGCGGGTATCTTATGAGATCAATGACACTATTTTCAGAATTCTGATAGCGTTTTCATTATTTACTGTGTATGCTCTGGGTTTTTCTTATCCAGAGACGCCTCTCACACAGGAACAGGCTTTGATACGGCAACTCCTTCATCTATCTATCTACAGAAAATGAGTATAGCAGTTCCATCTTGAGAAGTCCACAAGATGACCGCCTTTGATCCGGACCGATATTATCTAGGCACAACACTTTGTCTCAATCGACTCGGTCTGGCAGGACGTTGGGGGTTGGGGGTGCCTCTGCCAGGGCTGTCATCTCTCCTTGTTTTGGACGTTTTGGACACATGGATCTCCACAGTGACAGAGCTCCTTCTCTGTCGCTTGGGGCCGCTGCTTGGAGGAGGAGTTGCAGTCGGTGTAGGTGGAGTGCGACTGGATCGAGTTCGACTGGATCGAGTTCGACTCCGGGAAGTTCGTGAGCGAGATGGGACGTCTGTGTCAGGTGACGTTGATTCAGAGGGCACCTCTTGGACCTTAACAGACGGAGATACCTCGATGCCCATACGAGCAGGCGCACCAGATGGAGTGGCGATGGCAGCATCCTGTCCCCGGCGCTCATCCGCAAGACTCTGCGCCCACGCCTCGCGGAACACTGCGCCCAAGCTGACAGCCACCTCACGAGCGACGCTGTTCCCAACAATCTTGTACTGATCCGGTGGCAGACCAAGCAGCACCTCGTGATCGCGGAAGCCCTGCGCCCGCCTCGCCTCCATGATGGTCAAGACGCGGTTCTCGCGCCAGTGCAGCGTCCTCCCGTTCTTGGCGTCGCTGGGGCTCTGGCTCGTGACGATGGTCTCGATGAGTCGGTCCGGTCTCTGGCGGCCGTACGCGTTGGACCCAGGCGTACTGCGGTTCATGGCGCTGCCCGTGTCAGCGGGGAAGACGAGGCGCTCGGCGGGTGTGAGGATGCCGGAGCCGGGGGCTTTGCGGTCGAGGCCGAACCACGCCTGGGCAAAGTTCATGCCCCAGGGCCGTGTGGGAATGAGGCCGATCTTGCCGCGCAGGTTCCTCGTTACGCCGAGGGAGATGCGGTGATCGGGGTACGGCACGCAAATGTCGGGCTTGGAGTCGTACGCGGGGGAGAGGTCGGCGGTAGCAGCGCGGGCGGAGACGAAGTCGAAGGGAGTAGCCTCGGGCATGATGCGCTCGGCCATGGTTTCGCCTGTGGGAAGGCTGCCGAGGCCGAGGGTGTTGGTACGAGGAGGATGAGCGTGCGTCGGATGTGGACGACGGGGCAGGCGATGACCCGGGGCAGCAAAGGCAAGGAAGACACGGGACCGGCGCTGGGCAGAACCGCAGGCGGAGGCATCGAGGAAGAAGAAGTGAGTTTGGTAGCCGAGGCCGACGATGGCGCAGATGAGTTGGCTGAAGACGTCTTGGTCGCGGTTCGACTTTCGCTGGACGATGCCGGGCACGTTCTCGAGGAGGCCGTACCGGGGGCGGTAGAGGTCGATGAAGGAGCCAAAGGCAGCGACGAGAGACTGGTTCTTGCGCTGGGTGATGGTCGTCTTGTCGTTGGTGAGAAGGGAGAAGCCTGGACACGGGCTGCCGCCTGAGATGAAGTCAACGTCGCCGATATGAGGCACCTTGTTGGAGAATTTGCCGTTGATTGCTAGGCGCTGCAAGTCATCGATCGAGCCGAGAAAGGGGGCGACGGCACCAGGAGCTGAGGTATTCGCCATGTACGTGTGCATGGCCTTCTCATTGAAGTCGTTCGCCCAGTGCATTTCGACGCCGCCTCCATCTTCAAGTCCACGCCCAAAGTTACCACCGCCGCAGAAGAGATCTAAGCCTCGCAGTCGCTGAATAGGCTCAGACGGGTCGAATCCTTGCTGGAGTGAGGTGGGTGTTGTTTCGAGTGGCGCGTAGGACTTTGTCGCGGTTCCTTCATCAAAGACCTCGCGGTGCGTCATGTAAAAGAACCCGCCCACGCCGTCTCGGTCGTAAGGCGTGGGGATCTCTTGGCCAGCTTTGAAGAAGCGTACGTAGCACGGTTCCAGAATGCGCCGCTTCTTGACCTCGACAAGATGCTCGCTGTATACCAGCTCGTTCGGTGGAGCATTTGGCGCCTTGGGATCAACTTGCTTTCGCCGTAGCAACCGTCGAAACCTGTAGATGTCGGCGCGATCCTCCTCGTAAGAGGTTACAAACTCGCATGGTTCAGAACGGCCACTATCCCTATCGAGGATGACAAGCCGCGTCTCGCCCGGTTGATATTCTGGAGTCTTGGGAGCGGTGCTGGTATGAGAGCAATGGAGGTGATTCGTCTCGAGAGTAATCCACTTTCGTTCGGTACATATGTAGGTCTGGCGGCAGAAGAACTCGGCTTTCGTTGCAGACGTTCCCCCAAACTCGACATCGTGCACACCCAAGACCTCATCCTCGCGGATCTTGGCTGTTTCTCCACAGGAGCAGTGGTCTGAGAGGAACAGCTCATTGTTCCACGGATACTTCATCAGGGCGCACAGCGTATCGACGGGCCGGTAGTACCAAATCACATCAAAGGATCGGCGGCCGCGCTTATCGACGTGCACACGTTGTACCAGAGCAAGCCAGCGGTCAACATCGTGAAACCCATGTGAGATATCGCGCCGCCATTTTGTGCCCGACTCTTCGGCGTCTCGTTGTGTTGAGATGCTATCACCAGGCCGAATGTCGCGGATTTGCTGTGTCTCAGCAGTCGATATGGACTTTGCAGTGTTGTGAAGCGGTGCAGGCAGCTCAAGGTGGCGTTTCTGAATCAGTTCGTTTCGGAGAGTGCGTGTTCTTTTGCTGAGGGGCATGGCCTCGAGACGGTCGCCGAAGGGAAGATGGGCAAAGCAATCGTACATGTACTGCGTGACAATTGTCGGCGGGCTGTTCTTGGTGTTCTTTGTCTCTGGCTTTGCCTGATCTTCGGTTTCTCGCTCTAGACTGCTCTCTGCTGGTGACTCGATTCGGCTTTCAGACTGTCTCCCCTTATTTGAAGTTGGTTTCTTTTCCTCCTTCTTTGGAAACCGCTCATATCTTTTGAACTCCCATACCTCGGCCCACAGAGTGTGCTTGTACGTGTTACCATATCCCAGCACGCCAATGGCTTCCTTATGTAAGAATGCCAAGTTCGCGACGACAGACGTTCGAAAGTCCTCGCTCGGATGCTGCTCCCTCCACGCTACAAACTCCGATGCCTTGTTATGCATCTTAGCCAGCCAGTTGCTGAAAGTTGCGCGGAAGTGGAAGATGGTCACGTCGAGGCAACTTTCGTCCATCACCTTAAGATAGTCGACAAAATGCTTCGCCAGATCCGCAACCCACAGAAAGGGGTCGAAGAAGCGCCGGTATTCTTTCGCCGGGCGATTCAAACGGTAGTAGACCTCGCGTGACGAGTTGAACGCGGACCGAAGCCAGATCTTGTCGCGAACTGTGTGCTTGGATAGCGTGCCGTAGTTGTCAATGGGGAGCGCGGCGATGCGAACGTGGCGGACGAAGAAAGCTGTGTCACCAACACTCAGTTTGCCGTCGAGGAAGAAGTTGCTGTAGCCGGATTTGGTATCGAGGTGATGTAAGGAGCACATCTCCTCTGGATACCTGTGGCGGTCGCAATAGATGGCAAAGTCGTCAAGCCGAAACTCGACAAAGTCGTCCGTGTCCTGGCCAGCCCGTTTGGCAGCTTCCAAGAGGCTATCGACGGCTGTACGCTCTTTAACAATGGGTACACCTGGTTCGAATGGTTCGTAGCAAGATCGTGGGATGAGGAGCAGACGTTCTGGAAGCTCGACCCTCACGGTGCTGCTGAGCGGCATATCTGGCGTTTCTTCCTTGGTCTCTGTGATGGATTCAACTGAAGCTGCCGCATCTTCGATCACTAGATCAAGGTCTTCATCCTTGACGTCCGGCTCAAGGGCCTCGAGCATCTCATCATCGAGGCCCTCGAAAAGACCTTCTTCAGGGCTTGGGTAATAGTTCGGCGGACTTTGTGGTACAGAACCTGGCAAAAGGTCGAGCTGCTCCAGGGCGCTCATGTGATCCTCGTGTTCCTCCATCTCGCCGAATTTGGTCCATATTGGAGACGCGTCTTGGGCGACTGCAGCGGGTGGCTCATGAGGGGCAAAAGCGTCTCCGAAAACATCCTCGAGCGTATCCTTATGTTCCAGAGACGAAGGCCAGTCAAAATCAGCATCATTCAGCTCCTCCGGAGGAATCCCAAACCCATCACCCTCTTCCAAGCCTGTCTGCTGGGCCTGATGTCAGTCGCGATGTCATCTCTCGGCGGGTTCATGGTTCCTACCCGCATATTGAAGATTGAAGCTCATGCTATCGCATAGACATGAATGGTCATGGGTGAGAGGATATCATGAAATAAGGAGAGGGTGCTTAAGTGAGTCAAGAATCGAGCTTGAAGACGGTTCAAGGTGAAGGCGAGTGTCTGTAACGTCGATACGCGCTCCGTAAAAAAGAGAAAATGGAGAAGCTTGTATGGTCCACCAACTCCAATATCCTCCCTATTTTTCACTGAAACCAGTATCACGCGCCTCGATTCTTGCAAATGAATCCAAGAAGTGAGAGGAAACCGAAATTAAACGAAATAAAATCCCTTTATCTCAGTGAAAATGCGCTTGGCGACGCGCTCAGAAGCAGATAATTGAGAGCGCGTGGACCCCGGTAATGGATTCCTCACGGAGGGAAAAACAAAGGAAACTAGAGTCAAAGGTACGCCGTGTCAGTCTGTATGCCTTTGACAAAATGATCCAAAAGTCTGGGGGGGTTGAGCCGAAATCGCGTTCTTTGTTTGATGTGAAGGAGAGTATCCGTACCAAGTGGGTGACAATTTTAGATGCACAGGCTGGGGTCAGCCAGGGAACAAGAGACGCTAAGCCAACTGGGGCTTCAGAGCGCCCCAAGTGGCTTAGTGGCAGGCATCTTTACCTACCTAGGTTGGTTATTCACTCTAAGCCTCTTCAACATTGACGAGATCTATGTACTCGTAAGGACTGCATTGTGCTTTGACAAAATTCATGAAAACAATATCAACTCATTGCGGCTTCTCAAGACGGTTGCCCCTAGACAAGCGTCAGTAGCGCATGAATTGCGTCCCACTGAATTGCAGCCGGGTTTCTCCATGACATGAAAAGAACAAATATATCCATCCATCGCCTGTTGACCTCTATTGGTATCCATATGCGTTGACCCCCGAACTCCTTTGTATGCAATTCATGATAAGACGTCCATCGTCCAGAGCCAAATTGAGCTCACCAGACTCCGTAAAAGAGCGACCCCCATGCACAGACACCTCTTCTCATCGCCGTCGTCGGAATCTGCTGTTGATGCCTGGCCCGCCCTTGGCCCCATGATTTCTCAGCTTCAGTCGCTGAAAGTTTGCATGAGCCAGCTCATTGACCTTTCGTGCCGCCTTCTTCACAGTGCCCTCCTTCTTGGGCAAGGACTTCTTCGGCACCGACTTCTTCGGCGCAGGCTTCTTCTCGTTGATGTCCTCAAAATCCGACTCCCCATCAATACCATCAGCACCGGGCTGTGGCTCGGGATTAGGCTCCTCATTTTCCACGTCGCTGTCATGACCCTCGCCCATGTTCGTCGGCCTCTTCGTTCGGGTCGGTCGCATCTTAACCAGTCTCGTCGTCCGTTTCTGGCCCTTCTTCTTGAATACTCTCATCGGATTACCGTGGCGATCGGCCCCCTCCTCTGTTGGGCTGTCGTACAGGCCCTCATCGTCAAAGCCGCCAAGTGGCAGTTGCGGAGTTTGACTGTCTTCCGCTAGCACATCGTCCTTCGGCTTAGGTGGGAAAAGCGTCTTGGGTTTCGGGTCACCCATCTCCACGTTTTCGGCTTCGCGCAGAGCGTCCAGGTCGTCATCCAATTTCTCCTCCTCCACCTTTCGAAGACTTGCAACGATCTCACTTAGGCCCCTCGCCAGAGGCTTGCGTGGTAGTCGCAAGGGTGCTGGGGCATCAAAGTCGCCATCCTCGTCAAGAACCGGGAGGGAGTTGCGCTTCAAAAAGGCTGGTGTATCGAACTGAAGTTTCGAGACTGATGAGGGCGTCACCGCGTCCATATTTCCGTCGCGATTCTTCAATGGGGTCATGAAGTGGTTCAACCTTTGTCGCTTGCTGGACGACATTGGTGTCCGGCCAAGCCTCTCACTCGCCTCGTCGTCCGTGGTTGCTGATCTCTTACTTGGGGTTGCATCAATCCTGCTCCTAGCCTCTGTCTTGGCTGTAGAGTTCGTTTTGGATGGCGTTCCCAACTCTTTCTCCACCAAAATGTCAAAGAGGCCGAGTACACGGCCGTCCCGCTGGGGCGTTGGGCCGATGGATGTTACAGACGCGGGACTGAACAGCTTTCGTGATATGGACGGCGTGTTCATAAGCTCCCCATCTTGGTCTTGAGTGCGGTTCTTGGACGGGGTTTCGGCATGTTTAGTGTGTTTGGTAGGTGTTTGTGTTGGGAGGATATCGGATTTTCGCTTTCTGGGAAATGAGTCTTCCCTTGAAGGCGGCGGTAGCTTGCCTGAGAGGATGTCACGGATCTTGTTGTATTGCTTGTATTTCAAGGCTGTTGACGCGTTAGTGCCAGTCAATGGTTTCCGAACCATGCTGCATACCTATATCTTGGTTCGCCTTGATGTCTCCCCTTCCGGGCTTCTTGCCCTTGTGCATCTCTGCCCAGTCGCTCTCCCAAGCTTTGAGGTCGACGCGCAGTTGCTGCGATTGGGATTCATATTCGGCCTTCGTTTTGTCGTCCATCTCTATATTCAAGAGAACCTTGGAGTGTTTTTGTGAGCAAAATTTCGGTCTGGAGTCGAGAGAAATCACGAAGCAACAACCACGATTTCATGAGATGAAGGAAGAGAATGCGAGATTGATGTCGCGGTTCAAGACAAACGCGTGTGGATTTCAAAGTGGGACGCGAACCACTCAACGCGAGATGTCATGGCAGTTGCAGGGGGTGAGGGGATGAATGCGGTGGGGACCATCGGGGCCACCCGAGAACCCCCGTCCAAGCCTGGAAGGGGCACGTTCCTCCGGACGGGAGCTTGCATCCCCACGTCTACTACGTAGTAGGATAGGTATTTCTAATTCATCCATCCATCTTCATCGCCGCTGAAGGCTTTTAGATATCATACTCACATAGGGCGAGTTGGCGCGACCATCTTGGATCTCTTCGGTCCCTGCAATGGAGGCAGACCAACCAAGCGACGATCTCCAACGTCAAGTCCTCCGGAGCACCCTCGACGAGATCGCAATCAGACAACAAGACGGTACCGAATGCTGTGTCATCTGCCTCGAGAGCATCACCGAGTCTTGCGAAGCAGTTCCTTGCCAGCATCGCAACTTTGATTACCTCTGCCTTCTCAGCTGGCTCGAACAATCGCCGAAATGTCCCCTCTGCAAGGCCGTCATCTCTCAAGTTCGCCACGCCCTCGATGAACCTGTTGCCAAAACCTTCATTGTCCCGGCGCCCGCACCGGAATCACAGGCCCAGCGATCCGATACGAGACCATATGCGCCATCCTCTGTTCACCATCACTTGCTTCGTCCGCGACGCCGTCTCCCCCGCCGATCGCGCTATGAAGTACCCAACTTGAGTTCGTCGGATGAAACCGCGCGGCGCCGAGACGTGTACCGCCATAACCGCTACTCAAAGCATGTTGGCTCAAATCGCCTTTCTCGTTATCGAGAGTTGACGCCAGCTGCGTTCTGTGCAGACAATGACCTAGTGTCCCGCGCGCGGATGTGGATTCGAAGAGAGTTGCAAGTCTTCTCTTTCCTGACTCCTGATGCGGACGGCACAGAGCATCGGCCCGGAGACAGCAACTCGAGGACCGCAGTGGCACAACGGAGAGCTAACAACGCCGAGTTTCTCCTCGAGTACATCATTGCCATCTTAAAATCCGTCGACATTATGGGAAGTGCTGGCCAGGCCGAAGAAATGATTGCGGATTTTCTAGGCAGGGACAATACACGACTTTTCTTACATGAACTGAGGGCTTGGCTGCGGAGTCCATACACAAAACTTTCGGATTGGGACAGAGCTGTGCAGTACGATGATGCCGCAACGGCAAATAGCCATAGGAGCGAGTCGGAGCGGGATGGTGACACAGAGTTGGGCTCCCAGCAGGATCACCACCTCCCCAAGACCGGACATGAGCGGAATTGCGGTCCTTCTAGGAGGCATGGAGACTTTTACCGACCCCGCGGAGGTCGCTCACAGAGGGGGGGGTCATCACATAGACACGAACCGTACGGGAGAAGAGGTGGCGGAGTTTGGCGGAGCACATGATAGAAGGGATGGGTTTTGGATAAAGATAGAATAGGATACCCGGAGAGAAATCTCCACAGACATCGATGATGAGAACAGGGCTACTAGATTATCATGTTTCTGGTTAATCGCTCGGTCTAAAAACTGTGTTCGAGATGCCTGTGACATGAGGGGGTCCATTCTCACCAGGGCGGAATTCCGCCCGTTTAGGAGGCTATACACACTCGGCCCCAGGCTCGTGTTGAGTAAAAGAATTAGCCTGCCTTTTTGGATATTTAAAGCTCGGCTTCAGATCAACATCCTTTCCATCAACGCATGGTCTCGTTACGCTCAGTCCCACTGAACTCGTCCAGCCATCTACGGTCATCGCAACCAATTCCATCCACAACCTCATCTCAACGTGACCCGTCCGAAATGCCCACCCTCTCCATAACCGCCATCTCAGACCCCGTCTGCCCCTGGTGCTACATCGGCGCCCTCCGCCTCTCGCGCGCCATATCCCTCTACCGCAAAACCGTCTCGTCCAGCGACACGGTCACCACAACATGGCACGCGTACCAACTCGACCCTAACGCGGAGACCCAGCCCCTCGTGGCGAAAATGGCATCCAAGTTCGGAGAAGCCAAGGTGCCAGAGGTGAAGGCACGGCTGCGCGGCATTGCAAAGAGGGAAGGCCTCGAGTTCAACTTTGGCTCTACGATTGGAAACACGAGAGATGCGCATCGGCTGGAGAAGTTGGCCAAGACGAAGGATGAGACGGATTTGGAGTCGAGGCTTGTGCTGGAGGTGATGAAGATGTATTTTGAGGAGGGGGGCAGTATCACTAGCAAAGACGACTTGGTTGTTGCGGCGGAGAGGGCGGGTATCAGTAAGGGTGAGGCGAGGGCGTGGTTGGATGGCGACAGTGGCGGCGACGAGGTCGATGCGGAGGTGCTTGAGGCACAGAGAATGGGTATTAGGGGCGTGCCGCGCTATGTGATCAATGGCAAGTTTATGGTGGATGGTGGCGAAGACGTTGGAGTGTTTCTGGAGCAGCTTGTCTTGGCGCGGGAGGAGGCTCTAAAGGGGAGTCAGTAGACTATATCCATCTCACATGTCACATGTCACATCCTCATCAACCCTCCCAAATCCTTCTCCATCTGCCTCAATCTCACCTGCAACTCCCTCTTCTTCACCTCCATCTCCTTCGCCTCTTCCTCCTCCCTCCTTAGATCATCCTCGGTCCACTCCGCACCACCCTCCTCCTCCTCTTCATCATCGTCGCCAAGCCAGTCCCGATGGTCCAGACTCGCCAGTTGCTCGGCCTGCTCGGCCACCCTTGCCTCATAGTACGCCATGGTATTCTTCCCGTGCGCGTGCTTACTCCCCAACACCGCGATGCGCTCCCGCGCGCCAGGGAGCTCGTACACCCCGCAGAGCTTCTCGGCGCCGCGCAGCAGAATGTTGACGTCTACGTCGCCCTTGCGGTCTGACTCGCCGCGGCGCAGTTCCTCGTGCATTTGGCCGCCGAGCACGGCTGCTACGGCTGTCTGGCGTCGAGGGTGGCCTGTGCCGGTCCGTGGCGGGGGACCTGTCGTGACTTCGCCCGATGCTACGTTGAAGACGGTCTGTCGCCTGCCGGAGGACTTTATCTTTTCGGGTTCGGCGGGCTTGAGAGTTGCTGGAGGCGGTGGAGGAGGCGGCACGGAGAAGAGAGCGCGCTCGTGGGGTTCGGTGTCGCGGATCAGGGAGGTGATGTCGTGGTTGGAGAGGAGGGCGTTGGTGAATATTTTGGGCCGAGGGAAGCTGAGAACGGAGTGTCAGTTCCATGTCAGATACTGGCATTCGATGTCAGATAATGACATCTTGATTAGGTACTTACGGCAGAGAGTCAATCCCTTGGCATGAGTAGCCAATCTGCTCGAGATGCGCCGAAATGAGCGACATGGCGAGTTCGAGGAATGAGAGTCCACTCAGGTCATCCAGTGATAGCTGTGATGTGATGTTGGTAGGCGACCATGTTGACGAGTGGTGGAGCTTCAAAACAATCAACCGCGGGCAGCTTGCTTATCGATAAGGATAAGCAGCACCCCGCCTAAGGTAGGAACCATCATGCCTCGAAGGAGGAAACGCGTCAGACATACTACGTAAATAGATTTAGAGCAAGCTACGTATGTCCAGCCCACAGCTCACACTTCTGCCCAACCGGATTAGACGTAGACATCTGGCACCCGAGCGGCTCCGTTGTCTCGTCGCAAAACGCCTGAAAAGACACCAGACGAGCCGTGCGCAAATGTCGTTGTCGAGACATGAAGTCGAACAGTAGTTCCACTCTGGGCCGCTGACGGGGCCGAAGCCGATCTGCGGGAGCATGCCCTTCCAGGTCTGGCACTTGTTCTTGGAGGGATTGTCGGCGATCGACTGGCAGTTGGGGAGGACAATCGATGGTTTCGCTTTCGGCCGAATGAGAGTGGCATACGCCATTGGCGTCACGTACAAGACTAATAATAATCTAGCCTAGAAGCCGACGGGGGTGGCTAGACTAAGGGGGAAACGCCCACTACCTGGACTAGTACGATACGCGCTTTCAACGGAGCTTGAGTACCGAACCACGTTGTGCTACACAATCCCATTCTTGTCCCCTTGCTAGAATATCGGGGAAAAAGAAACGCAAATCTATCCTAGTCTAGAGTTGCTTCAATAACAGATTGTCAAAGCGGCGCTTTCAAGCTGCCTGCCGAACTTGTACCCATATTTTCTCCGCATGCATGATCTTTCCTCTGCCTTGATCCACTGATCTTGTGGCTTGGAGTAGCATTCTGACATGGATGTAAAGAAACGGTCTAAAAGGTATCCAACGAAATGCAGCGCGGCAATCCCACGGTCCATCTGTCGCCTGCGTTCCTAATGCCACGCCTTCAGTCTATGCAAATGTTCAATATCATTCTCCCAGATCAAATGCTCTCTTCATTCTTCATACTTCAGTCGCAGCCTCACTTGTGAACGGACCATCGGGTTGAGGCGCGAGGCGATTGGCCGCCATTCCCTCAGACCCTGGAAGGTCCAGGAGTGGCTGGCTGATAAAGTAGCCCGGTGCAGGCGGTGTCGTGCTTGTTGGTTGTGAAGGTGAGTCGTTATCGTCGTCAGAGGCATCCCTAGTCGCCTCTTATCCTCGTAACATCATTAATCGTCATGCCGGGGATGGCATGACGGCTCTCGCAGCCGACATCGTAATCGCCAAGCTTCTAGCTTGAGCTTGAGTCCATCTCCATAATCTCCATGGCCCAATAAGGCAGTTCCCTTGCAAGATCCTGACCAGGGACGAGCTCGTCTTCACTTGAGTCAGGTTCCTCGAGCTCATCGATACGCGCTGGGGGCGGGTCGTGGAATAGTAGGCTGGTGCGCTGCAGCTTTCTCCGCATGCGACGTGCGCTGGAGCCAACGTCGTTGACATCTAATGCCTCCCCTTCGTCATCCGAGTCGCTGAGCTCACTGTGGGTTCGCTTGCCGAAGCTGCTGCCCATGCTCATCCGTCTGAATTTCCTGAGCTGCTCGCGCCGCCTGAGGAATGCCTCTTCGTCAAAGTCACACTCGCCATCCGCTCCTTGCTCGTTGTCTGAAGTCTCATTGCTGCAGTGGAGTTTCCGGAAATCCTTGACCATGGTCTTGTGGGCCTTCCTGTGCCGTGACCTAGAGCGACTGCGATTCGACTCGATTTCGGTGGGTTGCAAAACATCGAGTCCGTCGCAGTCGCTGTCCATCGGATCAATGTCCTCAAGAACAAAGTTGCAAGTGGCGGTTGCCGCGGTTGATGCGGTAATATGCGAAGTCTCGGCCTCGTCTGTAGCGCCAGACCTGTCAGACTCGGAGCCTGAGTCAGATTCAGAGTCGTCCGAATCACTAGAGCTTTCAGTCTCGTCAGAAAGCTCCACATCAGAATCGCCGATTTGCGATGATACAGCTGGCCCAGTGGCGTTCCCTAAGCTGCGGACGCTGGGGCTCCCCGAGTCATCGCTGTCGTCTTCGTCACTGCTGTCGTCGGGCAGCTCGGACGATGAAGATGAGCGAGGACTCAATTGCTCGGGGCCCGGAGAGGGCTGGTAGCTAAACTGATGGCCATTGCCGACGGGCCTAATATGAGAGTCCAAGTCGAGGGACTGAAAGTAATCATCATAGTCAGGCTGGCGCCGAGGTTTTAGACTGATCTTGCGAGAGAAGGGCGGCGATGTGGTGGGGGTCTCGGGTGGCGAGTTGGGGTCGGCGGTGAGTTGTTGGTCCTGGGGGTGAACTTGAGGTTGAGCCTGAGCGACCTTGAGATTTGGCGTGGCGGGCCGTCGCCGAACGTTTTTTCTCGGCATGCTGAAGTGAAGTTTAGACCTTGTATGTCTCGGCCTAGAAAAACGTATATATCCTGAGGGGCGCCCGTTAAGGTACGAAGGTATCTTTCTCAGATGGCGGCAACCACCTGGCGGGCAACCCTGGGGGAGACCGTCGACGGGATCTTATCAATCGACGTCTCTTGGTTGGCGTGAATGTGGGGTAATAAACGGAGGGGAGGGCGAGCCGATCCGGAAGTAAAAAGAGATAAAGCCCGTCGGCGGCGGGAGGATGAGGTGCCGGACAAGAGAGGGAAAAGGATAAGAAGGAGACAAAAAACGGCAGAAAAAAATTGTAGCCGTTTCTGCTTGCTTGCTGGCTGGCTGGCTACTGCTGGTGCTGGTGCTGGCGCTGGCGCTGGAGCTGGAGGGAAAGAGCCTGCTGCTGATTGTGCTGAAGAGGGGCGGCTGCTCTGTGCTTGGACGCTCTGGCACCCACCACTGGCACCACCCGCGAGCTGGGAAGGACCCAGGAGGAGCGATCAAGGGACGGGAGAGAGCCCAGGTTGACAGAGGTCAGGCAGGTACTTTGGCTCAGGTACCTTGCTATTGCGGTCTTTTTAGGTCCGGCTTATGGAGGCCCCGTCTCAAGTTTCACAAGAATTGATGAGTTGGAAAGATTGTTTCCCGTGTGGAAATTGAGCGGCGGGAAACAAAAGGTTATTGCGTGAGAGGGTGAGAGGAGGAGAGAAAGAGTCGGGGACCAGGCGCAAAGCAAAAGGAAAGAAAGTCAACCGGAAGTGATTGATTGAGTGACGTGACGTACAGGCAGAGGAGGATGAGGAGAAGGGTGATGGGACGGGATGCGCGTGGATTGAAGGATCCATGGCGGACGGGTTGATGGATGAACTTGGTTGGGTGAAGCCGCAAAAGAAGTACTATATTGCAGGATTGATTGCAGAGAAACAGTCTACTCTTGTCCGAGTTCTTCACTTGCAGCCAAGATGCTCTACACTCAACTCTTGTCTGTATTCCTGTCCATCTCGTCCTGGCTCAATCTCAATCACCATCTTCACATGGTCACTCAGGAGCATCACAACAAGGCTTGCCCTCCAGTTGTCGACCGACAAGCGGGACCTGGTCCCAAACCCAGCACATCCTTGCTTCGCTGGGCCAATTCCCACTGCAAAGCGGCGCCAGGGGTCGAGCAGGCCGGGATCACCGCGAGGACAGGCACCGCACCCCGGCCAGCGCCAGCGCCAGGACCCATTGGCCCCAAGGAGGATTCACACACGGATCCTTGAAGCCATCAAGCCCCGGACAGCCAGCTCACGGGCGCGTCATGGCTTGCAGCAGACAGACAACTCTGTCTGGGACGGCATCTTGTGCGATCATGGGCGTAAATAGCCTCGACTGAAAGGCTCGTGGCTGTACGTCTCTGTTTCACCAGGACCCAAAGATAGCCTTTCCATCTCTGATAATGCCCCTGTCCAGCCCAGTGTAGCAGCTCGGCTGCAGGTACAAGACATGCGCGTCGTGTTCGGGACAGCGCAGCCTATTGATTGATTGATGCTCTGTGATTAATAGCAGAACTGTCAGAAAAGGGAGAATGCAAAATGATCAATCCGATTTTCTGGGAATTTCCCATGTGTAACGTTATGATCGATCCCCTGGACAGCCATTGTCATCCTCTGGGTAATGTACGTACGTAGTAGACTACAGTAGGTAGCTATTCCCAATTCCTCCATGTTCCTCCGGGATTTGACTCCATTACCCCCCGGTCTCACCATGCCTCTTTTACTACATACGTACGTACGTAGTACATCACCATGTTTTCTCAATCGTTCTTTGCAATCAGCGAACGAACAAGCAAGCAAGCGAGCACCCAGCCATGTCACTTCTCAGCCGCACGACTTGTTTGCTACGTATCTGCTGAGTGCGCGCTTTTTGTTCTTCTGAACGGATACTGTACTCGCGATCCCCATCTCATGCTGGAACACGCTCTGTAACAGCAACCCTCACCTGAAACGCTCGCGGCAATCATCCATCAGCAAGGAGCAGGAGCAGGAACACCGACACCACCCAGCCTGCGATCCAAAACGGCCAGCGGCAAACGGGAAGAGAGAAAAGAAAGAAAGAGACCATCGGCGCCGCGTTTCGAAACGGTTTCCCGCCAATCAGCAGTTGTGCCTGTTAAACGACGGTCCATGGCCCCCGGCTCCGGGCGAGAATGGAAGGAAGGCGACCCTGGTTTCAGGTTCTCTCGAATCTTATGATGTTTGTGTCATTTGTGTCCATTGCATTGCACCTCATGCTCATGCATGTGAAGGTTAGAAGAAGCGTTGGTCGTTGCTTTCCCTTTTGCTTTTTTGTCCTGCATGGTGACCGTTGAGAAAAAACGACACGGCGACTACTGTAGACTGCTACATGATTCAGATCTACAGAATCCTCGACCATGACCAACCATGGATTCCCACGATCACGATCAGCCCCTGGCCTGGCCTCGATCAGTAGAGAGATACTGTACGTACGGCTGTCAGCGAGCATCACCCATCGTCATCGTCATGGCCATCGCCATCGCCATCGCCCGACCCGTCGTGTCTGCAGCTCGCAACTCTCTTTCTCTTTGCCTTCCTCCTGCAGGTAGCATAAGCATGCTCTGCGTTGCACAGCCTTGACGCCTCTTCCTTCAACCCGGGACCTGGATCCCTACAAGTCAACTCGCTAGCCTCTCCAGCTCGCTACAGTACAGTACGTACACAAGACAAGACAACACAGAAACTCAATCTGCTGTCTGTCGACGTTCTGCCCCTGGATCGACCGTCGGCTGTCATCATCGTCATTGCTTTCTGCTCGGCCTCCCCCGCCTGCAACAAAACAGTGTTGGTTGAGTTGCACGGAGCTCCAAGGTCTTGCAAATCCCGTGGGCTTCCATTCCCACCCTCGCAAGCCGAGGGGAGGTGCAAGACGTTTCTCGTTGCGAAAGCATAATTTAATGAAGCCTGACACTAGAGCGTCCCAGCATAGGGGTACGCTTTCACTGGCGCGGCACCTGTGGAAATTGCTATTTGGTACCTGACTCTGCTTCTACTCTCGCATCACTTGGCACCCGACCTGCGCTTTGGATCTAAGTATCTTACCTAGGTACTTACTTACCTAAGGTAGGTACGGATAGGATAACTCGCGACTGAGCACGCACAAGTTGGCTATGAATGAATGCACTGGAGCCCCAGCAAACCATGTCTTCGAGAAGCACAGCGCACGGCTCTTGCATCATTTCGCGTATCACGGCCCCTTGCACATATCTGGGCCCCCCTTTCAACGCCGTTGCTTTTCGGACAACAGCCCACGGCAAAGCGCAACCCCCGTGATGTACACAGTAGTATTCCGCTTTACTCTCTTCATCATTGACACGTTCTGTTGGTCCAACCATGTCTTTTTCGCTACGGGGCACACTGTCGGTGACAAAGTTGTTGGTTGACAGGATGCTCCTCCTAGGATGCTCCCCCAAGGATCGCCCTTGTGGTGCCCTTTTGCTAGTCAGGGACCGCTCTGCAATCGCCGTCACACGGACCAAGAGCTCGGTGCGAGGCGGTTTCTACTTTCGGTAAGGTCGCCGTGGTGAAGACTAACCATTTGTTGGTCGCGAGAGTGCCGCCGTAAAGCCATCAAGGTGATAAATAAAGCAAAGCAGACACCTTTGGAGGCTATTGACACCAAGAGCATATCGAGACTTATGTCAACTCCATACCTTACTTAGTTGTGCAAGATAAAGCTTATACAGTACCTATTTATTTTATGGGGCACATGCACACTACCGCTGCATATTTCTGTATCTCTGTGCTTTTTTCGGAGCATTTTCTCATCTTGGGAACTCAATATACTTTCCATATCCACCTCTGAATGAGTTTCCTTCGTATTCCTGTCTCAATACGTACATAGGTAGTCGATCATATGCACGTCCTCTACTCTGTACGGAGCACCACACCAGCATATCACTTCCACGTCTGGTCTTATCTTCCTAACCTCGATATTAATGTTTCCGTTTCTAACATCCTCCTCGCCACACTGTCCTTGTTCCCAAACACTGTCTTGATGTCACGGTGCTCCTAGTCCTCCCGCCCTTCCCGTTCAGCCCAGTTCCTCATCGTTGGGTCGATAAAAAACTCAAATCTTTCAGGAGCACCTTGGCAACGCCAACGTTTCACCTTTAATGGCATTCACGGGTTTGCTCGTGTCCCTTTTTTTTCTTCCTTTTTTTCTTCTTTTTTTCCCCCCTCTCCGACGCTGACGATCGCCGCCGGAGAAAAAACAGGAAACCTTGCTGAAGAACATTTCTACACGGAAAGAGGCTGTTGACCGAGGAAACAGGACAGAACAAGAAAAACAACCCTGCCCTGCCCTGTCTTCCCGTCTTTTCAGGGTGCCCCCATCACATAGCATACACTTTATGGGTTGCACGCTGCGCTGCAAGGCACCGAGCTACACAGAGTGCTACGCTACGTACGACGCCAGAGAAGAAGGTCCCAAAATATCTTCCGAGACACTTTTTTGTCTCCGACGCACGTCACGTCACCACCCTTTCGTCTCTTGCTCTCTCGTGGCTTCACACTACACTCGTGCTCTATCAATGATATCCAATCTCAAGAGACCAAACAGCCCACCATGGACTCCTCCAACTTCACTTGAAACCCCCATCCAACCTAGAAACCACTATCCCCGGCCCCGGCACCTCCGTGTTTCTGCAGAAGCTCACATCCCGACGCCCTGGTCTTCGAAACTCCACAGGCACGGGCTCTTCGTGTTCTCGGCCGAGCACTGCCACGCCCTAAACGTCACGGTTCGTGACTCTAGCCTCGATCTATCGTTTCTCTTAGACTGACATTACTTTCTGGTGTCTGTGTTGTACTGTACAGTACATATCCGTACGTACCTCGTTACTGTTTAGTTGTTGTACCTTGCACTAGCACCCGTCCGTGCTACCCGTGCGATCTGACCCCCCGGTTCTCTTTGCGCGGGACACGCATCACTGACCACTAAACCAAAAACCAAAACCCACAATCGACCAACCCAAAGGCCACCAGAACGCCAGAGTCTTTCTCCTGCTCGAAAGGGCTCCGATCAACTTCGGAGTTTCCTCCACCTGGGCCGCAGTGATCTTCAGCTCCACGCACTGACGACATGCACTACCGGGCTTGATATCCCGAATCGAGACATGGTTGAGTACGTACTGTACATTAAAAGGGATCGAGGCTTATCCTTCCGTCCTACTGTATCCATCTGCCGACCAAACACCCTATTTGCTGATAGAGTTCCTAACATCCTTCTCTTGAGTCTTGCCACCCAAGGTTCAAAGCTTTGATCATCTCAGTCCATGTACTCGAGACAGCTCTGTTCTCACTTCCTTGCTCCGAGGCCTTACGCACTCGTGCTAAAGTAGTAATTCTCCCACAGGTACTCGTAGTCCTCGAGGATTCCTCCAATGAAGGAGGGCATCCTCTTGGTCACTCCTCCTACAACCCCCTTGGTGATGTTCTCGTAGGCAGCGCCCCTCATCGCCCACCATCCCATCGCCCATCCCCGCTTACTCCATTCCTCGCGCTCCAGAGCCGTCGTCCGCAGTCCGCGCTCCCTTAGCTGCCGCGCCGCGTACTCGACTGCAAAGCCGATCAGCCACGGCGCCCAGGCCTTCTTGCTGCCTCCTCGCCTGTTGTTGTGGGCCATGGCCGCCGCGTAGATGAGCGGCGACAGGATCTGCAGTATCTCAGCTCCATGGCTGCTCCCCTGCAGCTGGTTTAGCAGCTTGGTAGCCGGCTTGATATCGTCGGCCGTCAACACGCGGCCCAGCAGATACGAGCTGATGTCCCCGGCATCTGGCAGGGACGGCAGGCTCATGCCCGTCCGGGGCATAACCCACTCACGCTCGTGCGGCGGTTTCAGCATCTGTATCGATCCAGATACGGAGCCATTTGCCGACACATCGTCCATGAGCTCACTCTCGCTGCGGTACGCCATCTCTTCCTCTTCCTCTGCCGCAGCTGCCGCATCCTCGGGGATGGGTTCCCGTTCGGGCAGCACGGGCGTCACCAGCGGTCGTGACCGCGTGATGCGCAAGAGTAGAAGCCGGCAGAAGGCCTTGAGGGCTTCCAGAATTACAACCACCTTCCACCGTGACCGCTCACCGCCCCGCCGCTTGGCCGTCATCTCCCACAGCATCTCCGTGTAGATAATCATCTGCAAGAACATGGCTATCCTGCGGTACGCGCCGCTCCGTTGAGTCCAATACCGCGTATATCGGGCATGCGCCGAGGGCATGGACGCCATCGGCAGGCGCGCAATGGCTTTCTGGAGGAGGGAGTCATGGTAGAGGGAGAGGAGCTGGACACCGGAGTGGATCGACTCGGAGGCGATCTCGGCATCGCGGAATCGGCCTAGGTGCAGTCTCGGTCAGCAGCAGTCCTTGCAATATGTAGGTGCGCAAGCCTGGATGAGCCTACCTGGGATGATATATGTCAAACTCCGCAGAGCGCTCTCGATCTGCGACACTTGGCCGGCGTTCTTTGTGATAAACTCGTCGTACATGGACAGCCATCGCGGAGGTAATGAGAGGATGCGACCGAGTGATGGCCGCGACTGTTTCGAAGGGGTAGAAGAAGAAGAGGTCAATGATGTGGAATTAGAAGCCGAGGATGGCACGGCGCGCGTCGAGGAGGGGTCCATTTCCCTATTCCTATCTCGATGTCGGCAGCGTTGGTGGAGGATATGAAGTTAAAAGGAGAGGCGCACGCTATCGGTCGGTGCAGGCGTCGAGTCGGCGATGCTTCAGTCGACAGCCATGACGCGATACTGTTAATCGGGGGATTCGTTCAATGAAGCGCAGGCGACGAGGGAGACGATGTACGATGATGAGATGATGAAGGTGGTGATAATCTGGGGATGGAGTTGAGTTGAATTGAATTGGTGGATGGATGCCAGCTCCTGCCCGCCGACTCCCGAGGCACGTCACCTCCCAGGCTCAGTCAGAATGTGGAGGTGGCGCGTGCCTCAGGCCGGTGACCTCGGTTTCTTTATCCGGGTTACCCTGTACTCCTCTGGACGAATTGACCAACAGTCGCGTCGTAACGTTAAGTACCTATTTCATAAGTTAGTTACTCATGGTCATATGACTTTGGTGTGCACTTTCGCTGTGAGACTTGGTTGATTGCTTTCCTGGAGAGTCTCTATCTCTGTCGGGCGATGCGTCCTGGAGCACCAACCACTTCACCAGTCTATGTTTTCCAACTCATGAGTATCAACGTTGATCTCATAGCGCCGGACATTTGAGACACTGACTTCTGCAAACTGATCCAAACTACACAAAGCTAGCGGACTACAATAGCACAAACCGGCCCCCAACTCTAGAGTGTTGTTTGAGCCACCACTAAGCCCAGGCAAAGATTACTCCCCTAAACCACTGAGCCGAGCTTGTTGGCTCAACGCAAAACCAAGCGTATTCCGAATAGGATAGCCGCTTTCAACGACTCTTCCGCATACAGTAACCAAAGTGCCCAACCCAATCCCAAGTTTCAACCCCACAAAGAGAACATATACAGTTGCAGACAGTATGGTAATTACTTGGCCTCGCCTGCATGGGATCGGCGCCCTGCCATAACTACCGATCCACTCCCGCACCCCGGATTCCTCATCTAGGAATGGGGCCAATGTCCAAGTTGTGCGTTGCCCCTCTGCGTAACGGCAATGTTTGCCCAAAGGAGAACTGAATCAGGGACTCTGAAGCCATACACATTGCATATTGCTACACTGGCGCGCTATTACATGTCATTGGTCCCGTTCATCCGGGTGTCTTGTGATTAACACAAAGTCAGGTATAAGAGTGCCTACCTGCTGTTTGCTTTGGCCTTCTCTTACAGGAGTCTCTAACAGGAGTCTCTTACTGGAGTCAACTGCATCATATCCTATCGCGCAAACCATCTCCCAGTAACAAGAATCCAAATGCCCCTGCAAGTCATCCAACAACTGCCATTGCCCACGGGCTCGGCAAAATACACAGCTTTGCGCGACTCCATCTCCGACGAGTTCGCAGCCTCAGTGCCCGATCATCTTTTGCTCCCTGAATCCATCTTTGAAAACCCCCCCAAGAATGTCACTGCAATCCCCCGCGAGTGTGGTCTCCTGTCCCCCGAAGACATAGAAATCACAGAGAAATACGATGCTGTTGCCCTCGCAGCCGCCATCGCCTCCAAGAAGCTCACCGCTGTAGCGGTAGCAACTGCGTTCGCAAAGAGGGCCATCGTCGCTCATCAACTGACAAGTTGTCTCGCTGAGTGGTTCATGGACGAAGCAGTTGAGCAAGCCAAGTCGCTTGATCATCATCTTGACAGGACGGGGCAGACAGTTGGCCCATTGCACGGCGTGCCGGTTAGTCTGAAGGATCACATGCCCTTGGCCGGCCACTGGAGCAGCGTTGGCTTCCTCGATACGAGGCGCAAGGACGACAAGGACTCTCTGATGGCTGAGATCCTACGAAGAGCTGGAGCTGTATTCTACTGCAAAACAAACCAGCCCCAGGCCATCATGCATCTCGAGACAGCCTCACCCCGCGGCCGCGTTCTCAACCCGCACAACATCAAACTCTCCGCCGGTGGCTCTACCGGCGGTGAAGCAGCCCTGATCGCACTTCGCGGCTCGGTGCTGGGCGTGGGGACAGACATTGGCGGCAGCATCCGCGGTCCCTCGGGCTTCTGTGGTATCTACGGCTTCAAACCGACTTCATACACGTTGCCGATGAAGGACTTTCTCATTGGCGGTTTCGGAGCAGAACTCAACGTGCTGTGCTCTACGGGTCCAATGTGCTCATCGCTACGAGATATGGACCTGTTCATGTCGACGGTTGTGTCTGCGAAGCCCTGGATAGGCGATCCTCGCGTCGTTCCTATCCCCTGGACTGGCTTGAATACACCTCAGAGTTCACGGCCATCTCCTCTCAGGATTGGCTTTTTGACGAATGATGGCAACATAACGCCACAGCCTCCCGTTGCCAGAGCTCTCGAATGGGCGCGATCACAGCTCGAAAAGGCCTCGGGCTTTACTCTCAAGCCATTCAAGCCATTCAGAACCGCCGAGGCAATGAAACACATCCGCCTCGCCTACTGGCCCGACGGCGGCAAGACCCTCAAAAACCATCTGGCCGTAACTGGTGAACCCATGTTCCCCCTGACAAAGCACATAACTCAAGACGCCGACGGCCCCGAACTCGGCGCCAACGACGTCCTCAAGCAGCGCCTGACCCGCGATGACTTCCGCTGCGACTTCTCTCTGCACTGGGAGGCGCAAGACGTCGACGTGCTCATCTGTCCCGTCTTTGTCGGTCCGGCGTGTGCCCACGAGACAGCATTTTACTGGAACTACACTGCCTTCTGGAACTACGTCGACTACCCCGGTGTTGTCGTGCCCACGCCTATCAGGGCGTTATCTAAGGGACAGGAGGGCTATGCCGAGTCGACGCCGTTGAGTGAGAATTGTAGACGTGTGAGGCAGTTGTGGGATGAGGGAGATTTTGAGGGCGCGCCGATTAATCTGCAGATTGTGGCGAGAAAGTATCATGACAATGATTTATTTGCGGCCTTGGATCAGCTAAAGGGTGCACTTGAGTTGAAGTAGGGACAGCTGAAACACCACAATGGCTGTAACACCACAGTCGTCATATTTTTCGAATTTATTCCTCTGCCTCGGGGTATTCCGTGTTTCAAACCCAACTCCATTTACAACATACACAATAAGCCCCTTTCCTCACAATGTCATATAGTCCTTATCCCCTCTTAGAAAAGGGTTACCCCCTGGATATATCGACAACATATCGCTTTTGCCAGCCCGTGATAAATCAGCGGACCAAACCCCCGTTTCGCCAAACGATGCTTCTCCAGTTGCCGTCCCCCCCGTTTCGCCTGGCAGAAACACCAATCCCGATCCCTTGTTCTATATCCCTGGGATCTATATCCCTGGGATATCTAAAAAGCAAAAAACCAGCCAGACCAAAGCACCATGTTCATCGATCGAGCAATCATATCGAGCTCTTTATAGTACCGAGAAGCCCGCGTGCTCCAAATCCTTGCCGCTCGGTAGAATGGGCCGCCCTTGCATCGGAAACGGCCAGAAGAGAGGGTTCTCCATACTGTCCCCCGCCTCCTTGACCCCAGATGCATCCTTGGATGAGTCCTCGGAGCCGGCCATGGAATGCCCCGTGCCCCATTGACACACGACATCATCCTCGCGCACGCTGGGCGCGAAAAAGTTGAGGCTGCCCGTATGTGGCTTCACCAGTCGGTCGTACTCTTCCGCCGTTAGCTTGTCGCCATTGACGCCGACTTTAATGTCCCATTTCTGGGCCAGATAGCGCAGAATGTTGAGCGCCTGTTCCGCAAAGTGGTGACATGGCGCCATCTCGGTGAGGTCTGCGATGCCTTGAGTTATGGACTCGGTCACGTGAGGGTCGAGTTTGGCAGCCGCTTTCATTTCACCCTCGGTAGGTTCTGACTTGATAGCCGTTGCGCCGATCGCCAGGTGCATGATGGCTGACGTCAAGACAAAGTAGGGCACGAACGAGGGCGTTCTCCGCAAGGTGTAGAGCTGTGAGTATGACCTAAGAAGCCCTTGGATGGCGTCAGCTGCTTGGGAGCAGACATCGCGAGGCGCAACCTTGGATCCGATGATCTGTAACTTGATCAAGGGTCGGAACAAGAGCAAGATGGCAAAGTGATAGTACATGCTGTCACAATTAGCATCCGTATTAGACGACCACTATCCCAGCCGGTACTTACTGGGCAAATAGCACAGCTGGGGTGAAGTTGTGCCCCAGCCGTAGCACCTCCGGTATTTGGTCATACCAGTTAAGGTACTGGGTATAAATGCGCAAGAGGTCCCTCGCGGTCAGAGGTTTACCGGGGGAATGCAGAATATACAGAGATTGGTGGACTAGCTCGCTCAATTCGCAAAAGCATTTGTAGACAGACCGCACGTTGGATGGCTGCTGACACGAGCGCTGTGATGGAGCACCTGTACTCTCAATTCCGTGTTCAGAGTTATTTTGGCGGCTCGAAAACTTACCATCGTCACTGTAGGGCACCCACAGAGATGCCTCGACATCTCCTATTATCGTGGGCTTTGGGGGCAAGTGTGGGTAGCAGGAACATTGTGGCAACGAGCCTGTGGCAAGGGACCACGCACTGTCGATGCGAATTAGCAGGGGACAACTCTCATGAGACATACTCAACTCACTGGTCCAACGCAAACGCCCCCCAGAAGGTTGCCGCCTGCACTGCGAGCTCATCTTCATCGCCCTCATCCTGGACACGATGGAGTCCCATCTCAATGGCGAGCCGGATGCTTTGACCTGCATAATACCAACTTTCCGAATCTCGCCCGCAACTGGCTTCTCGAATTGACATTATCCCAAGCGCCTGGATCGTCGTAAGGGAGTGATGATCCGTCTCTTGAGCGAACAGCCGCTGCGACTCCTTGAAGAAGTGATCGCCAGATGAGTAGGGATCGTTGGGGTTCGCCCGCGACATGGGCTGGGTTGAGAACCGACAGCCCAGGGCGAGTAGCGCATTCATTAGGATGGGTGAGCAGTATCGATGTCGCCCATCCTGAAAGTCTCGTAAGAACTGTTCCTTGCTCAGCGAAGCAAAGGTGGGATATTCCCAGCAGAAGTAGAGGGCCAAGAGGTGCTGGACGAGGGTAATGTCGTTGGTTATGGCGGTCCATGTGGTGGCTGGCGCTCGCAACTCTGGTTCGTTCAAAGGGGACAGAACTTGTTCGACGCCGTTGTATCTCGGAAGACCGTCGGACACTTGGTTTACGTGAAGGCTCTCCGCCCATGATCCTACTCGATTTTGGGGCGGTCCTTGTATGTCGGTTGTCCAGTTCATGATATCCGGGTGCGAGTTGCTCCGGGTCGATCCAGTTTGGCTGTGAGAGGAGAACTGCCAAGGGCTTTGCTGGCCCATCTCAGACCTCATGGGAGGTTGCACCGTATTCACACCGAGGCTCATGGCCGCCAATGACCCCGGCCCGCCGCTCGGAAAGCCAGCAATGGGGCCAATGGTGGGCGCCTCAGGTTGCGGCGCGAAAGAAGGCATCGTGCCTCCACCCGAGGGCAGCGCACCGTTGAGCCATTCTGATATACTCTCAATGGACTGGCCACTACGGAGTCGGGTCAAGACCTCTTCCCATAGCTCAGGTCGGACGAGCGCAGAAAAGACCTGTTCGCTGGAACGTTGCCGTTGGCGGAGGATGTCAATCTCGTTTCGTAGGTTTTCTTTCGACTGGCGCACGGGAATCTCGTAGACACATTCGATGTCTTTTTGCGCTTTGCAGCGCCCGCATGGCCTGTGTCCGTCACACTATGGTACAGTAGCGTGTTAGCGATAGGAGGATTCCAAGTACAAATGACATGGCATGGTCTGATATCAATATAGCACAAGGCCCAATTGGATCTGAAATAAGGTGACTCAAGAATGATCATACCTTTGCGCGCTTCTTTCGACATTCTGTACAGGCATTGGGTGTTACTATACCCAAGCCACGACGTCGCTTCGAGTTCTGGGAATGACTAATGGAATTTGCGGTTGCCCCGGTGGTTGAGGGCGTGTTGGAGGACTGAACCGAGGTGGGGGTTGGGTTACCCTGGGATGTCGAAGCTCCTTGAGGCGTGGTTTCGGAGCTGGTGTGCTGCTGGTTGGCACCGCCCGAATGGGGGTTGCTGTCCACGTCCATCGCGCACGTTCCAGGCCCCGCCGGAAGGTCACTGGCAAGGGCGGAGAAGGAGGGAGAGGGTCGTTCGGACAGGAGTGTCGGTGTCGTCGTCGGGGCTTTGCGGGCTCCGGACTTCAGCTCAATGGAGATCGAGCGGGATGCGGTCTCGGAGGGGCGACGGAGACGGAGGCTGCGGCGCAACCTGACATGCTGCGAGGGAGGTTCGCGATGGTGGCGTTGGAGCTTGAGCCTGGAGCTTAAGTGCTGCTGATTTCTGTTGCCCCACAGACAGAGTTGCTGGTGCAGCTTGGGCTGCTATAGCTCCAACTTGTGTTTTCGCGCCACGGTCTGCGGGGGGGATGGGACGGGACGGGCAGACACGGCCGTTGGAAATGGTCTAAGCTCTCGAGTTCGAATCAGATCGAGTCGCAATGAAGTCGCGCTTGCTGGGCCAGAGCCTGAGAAGTGGGCGTCGTCGGTTTGGCTAGCAGAGAGCTAGCAGGTCGTGACCAGACTCCGGAGCAGAGGCAGGTTGTGAAGCTCGCAAGCTGGTGGATTGGCGTCCAGGGGATAGAGGAGGAAGTGACGGATTCCGCGAGTCAAGGGAGAGAGACCAGGCGTTCAAAGTCGGGGGCGATGGCGCCTGGAAGCGCGCGCAATGTCAGCCTGCGATACCGTCGTTTTGTGCCTTGCTGACCGAGTATATGCAATGCTTGTGCCGGGAGTCAAGTTGTTGGCGTCTGCTAATAAATCAACGATGGTGCAAGGCCAAGTAAGCCTATCGAAGCTGGAGTGTGGTAGCAGATGAGGATGATCGAGGAATGCGGCAGGGATGAGACAAAGAGAGGTAGGAAGCTTTCTCGTAGACGGAAGAAACGAGGAATAAGAAAAATGCGGTTTGCGATTGCAGCGTAATAGGTGATTGTTGATGCGAGTCCCGTCCAAGTCCAGGTTCGGCGTGGACGGTGGAATCGCGGCGAAGCCTCTCGGTAGCGCCTTCCTCCACTGGCCTGTCTCTTTCTTTCTGTCGCGGTTCTTCTCCTTGGGTATTTCCGACTTTCCCTAAGGGCTTTAGTATAGTTCTCTCATTCAATATCGCAGTCTTCTCATGGAGCTGACGACGATCACCTCAAGCGGGTCTTACACGCTCTTTCTCTGTGCAGCCGCGGGTGAGCGAGCGAAGATTGGGGAAGTGGATAAGGGTCTTACGGAGGTACTCCGTACCAACTGGAGGATTGAAGGGAGAGGGCTTTACCTAACTACCATGAGTGGGGGCAAAAGAAGTTGGAGAGGGCTCTCTACCTTAGTCTACTACGTAGTAGGTAGGTACCCAGGTACCTAGGTTTGCGCCTCAAATGGGATGACGGCGATTTTGCTGCTTCGGGGCCCTAGAGGAAGCGAAGCTTGTTTTTTACTGGGGTTTGTGGTGTTGTAATCCTATTGATGATGATTCTGATGCGAGGCTCATAACTTGGGCTGTGAGTTCAAGAAATCGTCACTTTGCGCTTGATGATTGGCCACGAGGCTTTTCTTGTTCTTATGGAGATGTTGACTTTCTGATGGGTTTTCAAGCTTGTGCAGAGTCCCTTGAGTCCATACTCAAATCCTCTACTCATCTATGCTCTTACACACAACCATGGTCCATGGATGCCCATTGGACCGCAGTCCACAGTCACTCCCGCGGTCCAATTGGACCCCAACGAAATCTCCCAGACAGCCTTTCAGCATTGGCAGCCGCCGGCATCGAAATTCCCCATGTCGATCAATCCCATTCATGGCTGAAATCAGACAACAATCCGTCTAGCCTGGCCCCCTTGTAACTTACAGTACAAATCCAACGGCTCCCGCGGGTTTGCGCCATGCGGCGTGATGTCAGAGGGGTTATTGCTTGGAAGCTAAGGAGTACCTTGATGCTCATTACCTTAGTTGCATTGCCTGCTGTTCAGGAGCAGCATCACTACTGAGATAACGAAGAGCTTGACTCTGGCTCAACAAGCCCCTTTTGTCTGTCTGGGTTCAGGGTCGCGCTGTTGGCAGCTTTTACTTGACAGCTTCGGAGTCAATGCCAAGACCCAAAGAAGCATTTAGCGTTCAAGGTACGGGCGCGCCCAAGAGGACCTATTCACCTCTTGCATTCCAGCATCAATGGCGCAGTATCAGATCGTGTCTTGCCAAGGTTTGGGACTCTCTTCGGTGTCTGCCCCTCTTCTCTTTACCCCACAATACGTCATCACCTCTGTCTCGCTTCGGCATTCAGTTTCTTCAGCTTGGATCATGACGCTGCACTCCACTGCGACGCCAACCCTAAGGAATTAGTTTGTGGGCTCGGAAGGGTCTTGCGATTGACAAGGTCCCTCAGCTGATGATGCCCTGGCTGAATGCGTCTTTTCAGCTCAAGTAGTCAAGTCATTGCGTTGCCTAACAGGGCAAGTAGGGTGCTACGTCGATAAATCTGTCAATATTATCTGGACAGACGAATACATGCTATAGTGACCGGTTTTCAAAACACCGTCCAACTGACACCAGTTGTATGCACCCAAAGATACAATGCCCTGTTACTATACAGTTTCCCGTTTTGATTCAACATAGGAATTGTCATATGCTTTCCCACCCTCAGTACATAATTATGCAAATGGTTCCCGATTTCCCTTGCTCGGACTGCGGTTGTACTTGACCGGGCTACGTCCTCGCTCCCCCTTGCTTGGGCTTCGACGTCCCGAAGGCGTATAAGGCGCTGCCATAATCGGCTTCATCTTGGGTGGGGAGTTGTCCGTGTCCGTGCCCTCGTCAAGCATCCTATGTCGCTGCATTCTCGGCGTCTGCACGGGTACCCACATGAATCCGGGTCCGTTCTCTGGATGCATCGCCGGATCATGGGACGGGGCGGCCGGTTGTGATTGAACGGGTGCCGCAGCCTTGTTGGCATAACCACCCAGCACAAGGTTGTTTGCGAATGCACAAAAGATGAGAACGGCAAAGAAGAAACCCTGCCCATCGAGTTAGCTAAATGGCTCCCTTGTTCCATCGTTAGATAACTTACCCAGGCCTTGAGGTTCATAGCATCCGAGAACTCGTTGATGATCTCGGCAATCTGCTTCGCCGTAACTTTGACCCTCATGATGGACTGTGGGTTCTGCATCATGCAGTCGTACCACTCGTCACACAGCGCCTTGAGAGCGGGCCGGTCCTTCTTGGCGCACTCGTTCATCGTGTATTGGGTTTGGCATTCGGTGATCTTGCCCATGATCTCGAACCGTGCGGCATCGTTCGCATGCTGGATATCCGTCCGGACAGTGTCCACAATAGCCCAACCAATATAGACAAAAACAGACACAAGAAAAAAATTGACTAACAGCTGTACCCATCGATACAAGTTGTCAGGAGCGTTGGGATGTTCATCCAACATATGGAATAGATTCCTAAGGAAACCTCTGGGAGGTGCCTTGGTCTTCTTGCTGCGTGCTCGCTGTTGTCTTGGTGCCAGGCTATCGTCTGAGTCGGCCTCTGACTCTTCCCACTGGTGCCGAGTTATGCTACCGACATCTTTGTCAAGGTTATGTCTCTTCCTCTTGCGGATGAAATCGGTCACGGAGAGGTCTCGGGGCCCTCTGATCTCTCCCCTCCCAGGTGCGTGCTTCTTGGTCGAGAAAGGAGACTTAGCATATCGATACGATTTGTCCACCTTGGAAGGGCTCAAAAGTCCACCCATATTGACATCGCTCATACGATCCGCCTCGGGAGTTTCGTTAGGAAAGTCGGACACTTCTGTCTGCGCAGGGCTATCCTCAGCACCGGAAGCTTCTGACAGGGCCATATCATCAAAAGGCCGTCGGGGCGTTGTGAAGGCAGGGTTTCGGAAGGGAGGTGCAGCAGCCTTAGAGGGTAGTTGAGGCGTGAAGAAGGAGGACTGAGGTGGTTGAGATTTTATGGGCGTACCCAGGTTCGCGAAAGGGTTCGGTCGTGAACTGGATTTTGAGGGGGAGGCAAAGACTGCATCAAAATTAGCTAGCCGTTGCCAGATCCTGCCACTGCCATAGCATAGCAGCACCTCAAAACTATCGTAATCCGCCAAAATTACTAACCATTCTGTGAGCTGCTCTTGGCCGCATGTGTAAAAGGACTCGTGGGATCAAAAGGACCGCTGTCCTGATATTCCCAGTCCATGGGACCCTCAAAAGTTCTGCGATCCATGACAGCTCAAATCGCTGGCTAGCAATGTTGGGAATCGCGATGGCAATTTTGGCGCCAAAATGCTGGTGGTCGTTTTCTAACGTCCTGACGTCTTTTGAAGTGACCAGCTTTAGCTTTGTCAACCTGTATCGATCGTCAATGGCAACCGGCGCCAAAGTAAACAAACGACAGGGGTCTGTCTCTCTGCCTGAGGCCGCTAAGCAAACTCTTATGTCAGCAACAGGGGTGCGCCTCACTGTGGCGGCTCAAGCCAGACAAAGAGAGTTGAAGCTTTGCGATTTGTCTTTCTCCTCAGATTTCAACTTTTGAACAGCCCTCTGTTTGCGAATATTTCGCTGGACTCTGACTGACACGAAATCTCTCAGTTGCATTTTCCTCAAAGATTTCACGACAGCAAGGATTCTTTGAGGTCGCCAAACGCGATCGACGACGCGACGCCATGTCGGACAGAGACTCTCCTGTTGGCGAGCACGCCAATGAGCCCGTTGATGATGGCCAGGAGAAGGATTATGAGGATGCTGTCGCCGCCGCCGACTCTGACCGTGAATCGGATGCGCTCTCCGAAGTTGATGAGGACCAGTTCGAGGACTACGACCCCGAAACCGCCAATATTGAAGACCGTCCCGTCGACATTGACGAAGATGTTGCCCGCACGCTGAAGGCGACAAAGAGGAAGCGCACGGAGGGAGAAGTCGCCAAGAAGCCACGAGAAGGTCGACGAGATAAGAAGCGCCGAGATCGGGATGACGATGTTCCAATGGACGATGCAGATGATGTAGGCAAGAAGTCGCGACGATCGAGACGCACAGGTGAAGGAGAACGACGCCCTCGAGCAAAGGCTGCCACGCCGGAGCCTGAGAAAGATGAGCATCTCACACCAGAGGAGAAACGGAAACGGGCCATCGACCGAGCTCTTGATGCCGCGATCAAGAAGCCTAGCGGCCCCAAGCGCAGGAAGAAGGACGAGATTGTGGGTTTTCCGGTCTGTAGATTTTGGGGTTCTACTTGACTAACCTAGTTCTTCACAGGACCTCGAAGATGAGATCGACGATTTATTGGCAGACCTTAAGGTGCAGATGGAGCAGGCGTGCCAGGCTGATAACCAGTCTCGTGAAGCTGGCCAACCAGCCCTTCACAAGCTCAAGCTGCTTCCTGAGGTCACCGGTATTCTGAACCGTAACAATGTTCAACATGCCGTTTTAGATCCCGACACGAACTTTTTGCAGCACGTCAAGTTCTTCCTGGAGCCTCTCAACGATGGATCCCTCCCTGCGTACAACATTCAGCGCGACATCTTCTCGGCGCTCGCCAAGATGAACATCGAGAAGGAGTCGCTCCTTAGCAGCGGCATTGGAAGGGTGGTTGTTTTCTACACACGAAGCAAGAAACCTGAGCCCAGCATCAAGCGAATCGCGCAAAGACTCCTCGGAGAGTGGAGTCGACCAATCCTGAAGCGAACCGACGACTACAAGAAGCGACAGATTGAGACTCGCGAGTTTGACTACGAGTATGCATCTTGCCCCGTTGCCCTGTTTATTTGACGTACTAACGCAGCGATTCTAGCGCCGCGAAGCTCGCCCAGCGCCAAAAGGCAAACTCGCAGTTCAGCCTCTCCCAGCGCCCGGCGCAATCTGCCAAGGACGCTGAGCGCGAGCGTCTTCTGGCTCCGTCGCGCTCCAACAACTCGGCTCGCATGGTTAACCTGCCATCAAGCTACACTATTGCGCCACAGAGCACCTTCACCGGAACCCAGGATCAGAACCACCGTCCTCTGGGTGCTGGTGGCATGGAGGCTTTCCGCAAGATGACCCAGAAGAGCAAGAAGAGGGCCGGCTAAGACTGTACTGGTTGGGGTTCATCATCTGGATCTAGATCGGAAACGTAAGTTGAGGGTCACACAGGTTGTAAGCTATCGGCCGTGGATATCAATGAAGTTGGTTGGTGTTGGCGGGATTGGGACTGGCGTTCAGGGCGTATAGACATCATTTAACCGAGCATAGTCTAAAATGAAGGCCGGCTATTTTCCTTCGGGATGAAGGATGAAGAAGGAAGAAATTTTCCCCTCGTCGTGACACGAATGTGACTATAACGTGATGCCTGGGATCATCGTCATCCAACTCAATGCTGGAGGGCAGATGACACGGCGATCCCTTTTACCACGTGCCACGCGTTCATCTAAGCCGCTGGTTCTAGCTAACACGTGAAAACAGAAACACCAACTTTGTTATCTACATGCTGCTAGTTTAGTATATCACACTCTGGGGTCCTATAATGGACATATGACACGGAACAGCCAGCCTCGGTTCGTCCTTTGGAAGTGTGACCTGAGTTGTCAGCCTATCGGAACCTGGCTTTGCTTCCTTGTGCCAAGTCGCTTCACGAGCTTGTCTCTGAGGCGACCTCGGAAAGGAACCCCAGTATTTCAAGCCTTGCGTAACTTTCTCCTTTGATCTTATCGTCGCCGGTACTGATGCAGACGAAGCTCATGTAAGTGCTACATGAGTAAACCCATGGCAGTATTATGACGTCTGAACGAACCTATTTGCGTCGGGAACACTACATATCCCGATTTCGCAAGCCCCTTGCCTAGTCAAGAAGTCTAATCTCTTATTATGGAAAACACCCCAGGATGGGGTTTCACGATTCCCTGGTCGGTTGGGGGCCCCCTGGGAGAGTGATAGATTTCTTGGTTAAGGGTCTGGTGACGTCAGGTCGGGCATTGAGATTTGGAGGCTAAGGCAGGCTGTACGAAATAGTGGTTGCTAGGTCATAAGCAAATACTTTTAAATTATTGAACGGCAATATTGACAAGCCCAGGTTCGTATTCGGGGGCTCTGCTGTAAGATGACTGCTAAATGGCAGAGCTCAAGCTTCGAATATTGGTTCTTACCAGAACTTTGGCATCCATGCATGGCTTCCGGCACCCTTCAGTGGACTACGGCGCACCCTGCCTCATCCAACGACCGGAGATAATCTGGAGGTGCCCGCAACCTGAAGTACTCCATGCGAGCAAGGTACCTACAAGCCTTTGGAGAAATGTCGTCAGTCTCCTAAAATTTGGGCGCGCGTGCGACTATTAAGCGCCGGATGCGGGTGTACCACCTGGGCTGCCGTTACTCCGAATTACCTCCAACTGCCGCTGCCCGAAGATGGCTCAGGTACGGCAGGGAAGCGGCCAAGTTTCTTCAGCAGCTTGGTTTCACGTAAATAAGCTTTGTTCTCTAGGTTCGTCATTCTCCTGTCAGTCCAGCGTTATTTTTTTTTACAGATTCGTGCTGGGGTTGTTGACACGGAGATGCATCGTCTATTGTGTGAGCTCTGATCTATGTATGTATTCTTGTGCTTTATCGCAAATGGATGTCTCGGCGATGTCTGGGTCTATTTTGTCTCTTATGTTTTAGGGCTTCCGTCGTACTATTTCAATATCAATTTGGCATCTCGATGTTTCCGATATGTGTCTGTAATCGATGGACAATTTCCGTCCATGTCTTGCAGAGAGTTTCTGCTCTTCCTCGACGTTGATTTGGCACTAGATTTTAGGCCGCAGAAGCCGGGCGATGGGTTCTTACTAGCTGCACTCGTAGAAGAAGCCATCTTATTTTCTGTTGGCCGGTTGGACTGCAACAACCTCTTTCAAGCACCTCATCAATCCGGACCCTTGCCTGCCTCTTTCCTCCCAACCAGCTTCAGGGCGTTTCCCGTCTCCCGTCTCCCGAATCCCGTTCCCGTCTCCATCTCCAATATTTTCCTCCCCTTCCTCTTATTTTCCCCCATCTCTCTCCTTCAATCTCATTCCAAGATCCGTTTACGGCGCCTACAGCAATCGCGGCCCGCCCGGAGCCCCATCGCAAGTCATTCATCGGTCAATCAGGTTGGATCCAGCCAGTCCAATCGATCAATTCATCCACTCGGTTGATCTTGACCAGATTGCGCCGTCACTGCGTAATATCTTTGTTTCGACTTTTGCGACGCGACCAGTCCCGACGCCACTGCCGCACCACGACCGCAACTACCATCTCCTCCTCCCTCGGTCATCTCCTAACATTATCGGAGAACTTTCGACAACAATCATTCGAAACGAATCTGATTTTACTGGGTGCTACGAACATACACCATTGCGACGCCCTTCGAGCCGAGCACTCACTTACAAGCACCCCTCATCCCCCACCCTCGACATCCAAATCAGCACCGAAAGATTTCTGTCGCAGTTCGCGCTACGATACCATTTGACGAATTCACGACGGCTGAGACCATTGTCGATCCGGCGCCGGCAGCGATACAGACGGCAGAATTCTCGCAATCACGCTCTAGACCTTGGACCCTATCCTCTCCCGCGCGAGTAGACCCGCCAAACTCATCATCATGAACGGTACACAATCCCCAGGGGCTCAAAAGCCGCCGCCTGCCTCGAACGCCAGCAATGGGCATAACAGCAACAGCAGCAGCCTGGCGGCCAAGAAGCGCAAGAAGGATGGACTTAAGCCCATCATCACCATGGAGGGAGTAAGTCCTCAGCCGGCAATTGGGTATGTACAAAATGCCTTTTTCGTGTCCTGTTGTTGTTTGTTGTCGCACCCTGTCTTTTGACCTTTTGACTACATTACCTTGACTACCTGGCCTGTTTTTTTCTCTCATGACAGCTGCATCGAAATATGCCGTCTCGCTTTCTGGAATCTGAGACGTTTGCACTCGACCTCTACTACAATGGTTGCCCTGGAGCCCACGCCCAAGGGGCTGCGAGCTGTCTTAACCCCCACCATCCAGGATTTCTTCAGTCTCTCTTTCGCGCGGGTCGACCATGACATGTCGCAGAGGAACCAGCTGGGCACTAATTTTGGCTCTTGTGCTGGCAAGGCACAGCACGGGCGCCCATACGGAGCTGGGACCAGAGCGACGGTTTCTCGTGTCCGGGCATCTGCTGCGAGGGTCCAATGGCGGGTCCAATGGCGGGTCCAATGGCAGGTTCAACAAAGCGTCAAGCGCCATTCCACCAGCACGTCCAAGGGACGGTCAACAGCAATACATGGCGCGGTATTGCATCACATTACAGGCGACGGCAGCGGGCAGTGAAGCAGGTTGAAACGAGTGTGGACACTGCTCACTCGCTCACTGGCTTTCCCCGCCACCTGCACGATGGCTGGGCCTCAGCCCGCGTGCTAGGGCGTTGATAGGAGGACGGAACCCATAAGTCTTGGGCATTCATCAACCCTGAATCACTCGGTCAATCACTGGGTCTCTAGGTACCTGATTTGGGCTTGGGTAGTGTTGCAGTCCGTCACTTGCCCGCTACCGTTCCAAGGTAGTGTACCTGGACTGGCTCTAGCTCTCCCAAGGTCCCTCCCCACGCGCTTGAAGCTTCTGTTGGTTGGCGATGGCGGACGAGGATGAGAATGTGATGGTGATGGGTGGTGGTGCTCACGTCTGTCTGATCTGTTACCACCTGACTGATGACTGGCTTGCCCCCCTCCGTCACTCTGCGTTCTGCATTCATGTTCCCTGTCTTTGGCGGACTCTTGGCGGGCCAGACTCTCGAGTCTCGATATTCCAAGGGACCCTTTATTCGCCGGGCGGGACGCTCCGTGTTGCGCCGCGTGCCAGCCATCCCATGGTCCTTCGGGGGAGGGCCCCAAAAAAACAGAAGCCAGAAGCGAGCGCAGATCCCCAAAGATGCTGAGAGTCAAAGAGAAGCAAATCAAAACCAAAGACAAGGAGCACGCCCCCAACCCAATCAATCTCCAATCTCCAACAAATCTCCCTCGTCTTGCTTCTCTTTGTCACTTTTCTCCTTTCTGCTCTTTTTCTCCCTCGCATTTATTCCCTGTTCGCAGCCGCAGCCGCAGCCGTAGCCGCTACCTTTATTGTGCGCCGCGCGCTGTGTCCCCAATCATCTTGTCTTTGTCATCTGCATCGTCATTTTGACCTGATCCTTGTTCTTCTCCCTCGTCCTTCTTTATCCCCCGCCCATAACCCGCCACTCGCCCGCTTGTCTATCTATCGCGTACCCGATTGTCTTTATAATTCTCCTATTTTGTCACGCGCGCGAGTTCTTGAAGTGAAGAAGCAGAGAAGGAGAAGTAACAAAACCGTCCGGAGTCGTTGCCAGCGCAAGCTGCGCCATGTGAAGACATCATGAGCTTCCTCAAAACAAGGTTGCACTCCCCTATCCCATGTTCGCTCTCTCCCCGAATATTTGGCCTCGTTACAACTTCTTCACCCACCGTTCTGGCAGTCCAGACTTTGACGCTTCTTCAACAACACTCTGGATTGCGCCAGTGGAACATCTTGACTGGTTGCCATGGCCTTGGATGATGTTTTGATGCTTCCCCGCCATTTCACCTCACCCAAGCCCAATCCGGCAAAAGTCCCCCACCACGCGCACCACGGCCATCAGCTCTTTCGCCGCCGCCGCTCCCGCCAAATCTTGCGACCGTGGTTGTTTGATCTGATTGTATTGGCTCCGCCTCAATCTTGTTCTATCATCTACACATCTCGTTGTTGCGCTTGATCCGCTTCGTCTGAAGACATAATCGCTAACGTTGACCTCTTTTCCGATTCTAGATCGCATCAACTGTCAGCCATGACCCACTCCCCCTCATCCTCGTCCGTCGACGACGCCGCCGAAAATACTGCAGATGAGGAGGATTCTGAGGATTACTGCAAGGGTGGTTATCACCCCGTTCAGGTTGGGGAGAAGTTCAAGGACGGAAAATATACGGTTGTTCGCAAGCTAGGATGGGGTCATTTCTCAACCGTTTGGCTCTCTCGCGACAACACAAACGGCAAGCATGTCGCCCTCAAAGTCGTCCGCTCCGCCGCCCACTACACCGAGACCGCCATCGACGAGATCAAGCTTCTCAATAAGATTGTCCAGGCCAAGCCTGACCATCCCGGTCGCAAGCACGTTGTGAGTCTTCTTGACTCCTTCGAGCACAAGGGACCCCACGGCACCCATGTGTGCATGGTGTTTGAGGTTCTTGGCGAAAATCTCCTCGGCCTGATCAAGCGGTGGAACCATCGCGGTATCCCCATGCCTCTCGTCAAGCAGATCACAAAGCAGGTCCTCCTTGGCCTCGACTACCTCCATCGCGAATGCGGTATTATTCACACCGACCTCAAACCCGAAAACGTCCTTATCGAGATTGGCGATGTCGAGCAAATCGTCAAACGCGTCGTTAAGCCCGATGCTGCCGACAAGGAGAACAACCGCAACGGTCGCCGGCGTCGGAGGACCCTCATCACCGGCAGCCAGCCCCTGCCATCCCCTCTCAACACCAGTTTCAATCACACCAACCTCTTTCCCTCACCGAACCCTCACTCCAGTCTTGCTGGCGTTTTGAACGAAGGTAGGCTGCTCAGGGACTTTTGGCTCAATCATGGGTCCAGGTCAACCATGGTAAACACTAACTAACCTGCTCGTATCAACAGGCAAGACATCAAAGGATTCATCACCCAAGTCGGCCGACGATGCGCAGAAGCAACGAGAGAAGTCAGCGTAAGTGACGGCATCAACTCCAAGCGCAAATATTCTGATAGGTGCTAACCGTCCTGATACAGCGATCTGTTGAGTCGAGAAGTTTCTGGCATCTCTCTCGACAAGACAAACCCGCCATCTGCATCAACGGGCGAGAAGCGCAAGGCAGAAGATGCCCATGCTTTTGACGTTATCAGCGTCAAGATTGCAGACCTGGGCAATGCCTGCTGGGTTAACCACCACTTTACCAACGACATTCAGACGAGACAATACCGGTCGCCCGAGGTGATTCTGGGTTCAAAGTGGGGTGCTAGCACCGATGTCTGGAGTATGGCTGCTATGGTATGATAAAAGCTCCAATTTTATGCGAAGGCGTTGGCTGTGATAGGGTTGAGCTGACCTTTCGTGTGTGTCTAGGTCTTCGAGTTGATTACGGGCGACTACCTATTCGACCCTCAGTCGGGCACCAAGTATGGCAAGGATGACGACCACATTGCTCAGATCATCGAGCTTCTCGGGCCCTTCCCCAAGTCACTATGTCTCAGTGGCAAGTGGAGCCAGGAAATCTTCAACCGAAAGGGCGAACTGCGGAACATCCACCGTCTCCGGCATTGGGCTTTGACCGACGTACTACGCGAGAAGTATCACTTTAAGGAGGACGAAGCGAAGCGCATCGCGGATTTTCTAACTCCTATGTTGGAGCTGATACCCGAGAAGCGGGCCAATGCCGGTGGCATGGCGGGCCACACGTGGTTGGAAGATACACCTGGCATGAAGGGGTTGAAGATTGAGGGCTTAGAGGTAGGAGGGCGTGGGGAGGGCATCGACGGCTGGGCAACGGAAGTGAGGAAGAGATAAAGGGAATATAGACCTGTTGGACATGTCGCATACAGAAAGACACGACCCAAACTCGAAAGTCCAGGGGCACCGCATGGTTGGTCTTGTTTTGTTTGATGACCTACGCGAGGTGCTGCCTATCTTTGTTTGAATCACGGTATCTTGATTTCTGAAAGGACCGCATGATCTCATTGCCTGGAAGCGGAAGACTACGGTGGCTCCCTATACATTTTAATTTCGGTGGTTTATCTGCGCCTTTGGTTTCTTGTTCTTGTCTTGTTTTTTATCTGTACCCTTGTTATCAGACATTTTGAGCTTGTTCGGACGCCATGGCATGATATGCTGTGCTCTTCAAATCAAACCTGGGGATTTTTACATGAGGAATGACAGCGAGGGAATACAAGGTCATTGGTTTATGAAAACGAAAACGGGAACATGCGAACGGGAGTGAGGGGATGATACATATAGACTTTGATATGATTTGATGCTTGGAACGCAACATGAGGTTACTGGTGATGTGAGGATGTGATAGGCGATGGTAGGGTGGGAAGATGTCAGGGAGAGTTGTAGGACATAAGAGGGCATTGTGGCCTTGGCTGAGGAGTTGACATTGTGTGCCCGGGCAGATAACCAATACGGAGCGTGGATGATGTCTGATAATCGCGGCTATGTTGTTACGCCTATCTTCGACCTCTTCGGCCACTCATGTGCAGCACATGCGCAGCAGAACTGGAAAAAGAAGCAAAAGGACAAATATTACATATGGACGAAAAATGACTGGTTCATGGTTACATAATAAATATCCTCACTTCTTGCCCTTGCCTCTCCTCACTCCGGCCGCCGGGTCTTCATCCCCATCTTTCTTCTTCGCATCCTCTGCACCCACGTCGACGTCGTCCTCGCTCGACGCCGTCTCCCCCTCCGCAGCCGCATCCCTTGCAGCATCAAGCACCTCGTTCACGATCCGCTTGCCCTCGTCCATCTCCCCATTGAGAGCGCCGCACGACATACATCTCCAGGCGCCCACCTCAGTAAGCGTCCTTGTCCCCGGAGGTGCCTGACCATTGACGAGCCGGCACGACTGGCAGATGAGGACAAGGCGGTTCTTCGGAGCTGTCTCGTCCTCGCCAAGGAGGACGTCAAAGATTCGGTCGTACCAGTGAGTTTCAGGGACGCCGGTCGAATAGGAGGAGTAGCTGCTCGGCGGGGGAGGAAGATGAGGCGTGCTGGGGGCGAAAGAAGGAGGTGCGGAGAATTCGGCGTTGGGGGCGAACTCGGCGCCGGGTTCCATGGGATTCGGAGCGGGCATGGGACTGTTGGCGGGCTGACCGTCACGGCGCTGGATGTTGGCCGTAGGAGGAGGGGGCATGCGCGTGCGGTTCGGAGCTCCTTGGCCAGGGCGGTGCTTGTTGTCCACATTGTCCTTATCGGTTTCCTTCTCGTTCTTGCCTTTGGACTGGCCCTGAGCACCGCCGTATTTCTCAATCAGCTCCATGGTGGAGTCATATTTAGTCGCATCCTTCAGTTTCTGGATGGTCTTTGCGCGCTCTTCCTGCTGGACCTTGAGACGAGAGCTGAGGCTCTCGATGCGGAAGTTGTAGAAAGCAGCGAGGGTCGTGCGCGTCATGTAGATGCTGTCATTACCTGGTCAGCTCTCAGGATCCTGATGCAGGAGTGGAAAAGTTGGGGGAACTCACAGCACTGGTCCGCTGGCTAGGCCAGTCCATTCGTATGGACCGAGGCTGTTATATCCGACGACAAGGAGGAGGACGATGGCGTAGACGAGGTAGGCGAAGGAGAGGTAGAGAGTCCAGATCACGCGGACGCGGCGGGAGTTGGAGCGGACTTTGTCGAGGGATGCTTGTGTGTCGGTGATCTTGGTAGAGAGTGTGGAAAGGGTCTTTTCAAAGGAGGCGGTTGAAGAAGATTCGCCCTGGAAAGAGAATGTTAGCTTTCTGAAAGACCTGTATGCTGGGGAGAGGAGAGGTGACGAACTCTCCAGGGCCAAAAGGCCACCATTTTGACGAAAGCAACGGCGGGGACAGTCTAGAGCATGTGAAGGAAAGACGATGAAAGAGAGAGAAAATCAGTCGCTTCCTGCGAGACGAGCACAGAGCAAGCAAGATGCACCCTATGTTCAGGCGAGAAAGATCACGAGCTGAAGATTCGGCGGTGCAAAAGAAAGCTGTAGAAGTAAAGTCAAAACGTTGTGGTGGAAGAATGTTTGTGTGAAGCTACGTACTGTAGACTAACATTAGGTACTTGCCAGGTGTGACCTCATTGAACGAGGCAGCTCAGCTCATGTGGGCAGGGACAGGGGGTGTGGGGTTTAGCTGCGTCGTTCCACTTTGCCAAAAGCAGAACTTCAGCTTCAACAGCATCCAATAACTAACTACTAAGGTACCTTGACGATGCGGTTCTATAAATGTCCAGAGAGCACATCTAAAGGCCGCAGCTGCATGAGACTTGACATTCGGTAGACTCTAAGCTTCGGTAGACTCCAAGGTACCTAGGTGGCTGTCTTAATTACCGCAACAAGATCAACTTGTTGCTTCAGCTGTACCAAAGGGATCCAATATTCAAATTACCTAAAAGAACAAAACCTTACCTTTTGGTTATACCAGCATCTTCCTGGACATTCCTAAACAAGATCTGCCATTCCTCTTCCTTTGAAGTTGCCCTTGATTCGTTACACTGTCCGTCGACGCTTCACTCACGCTTTTGGTGTACCTGATATAGGAATTGACGGTAACTAAGGGCGAGACGCCTCTGCATTGCGAATAATGGGCCCGGGAGCATGCCTCAGCGCGACGAGTCCGTGTCGTGTTTGGAAGTAACTGATAGCCTTAGGGAGAGGCTGTGGTCTTTGGGGTTGGCGCTGACGCTGGTTCTGAAACTGGGCACTGGGCCTGGATTCGCCTAGGCTTATGGCTTCCCGATACTTGTACTCAATCCCCCCAAGTCCGCGAGATCTGGGACGCCATTGAGCATAAAGAAGATGGGTATGTCTCGCCGTCACCTCTTCTCGATACCATGGCAGAAACTCACCAACTCATCTCAGAGTCGGGACACCAAGGGCAGTCAAACTGTGTGGGTTTGCCATAAGCTGGAAAGTAGACGCGATGACGTGGGACTTTCGGTACTTTGCTTAAGGTCATCTTTTCGCAGACTCTGGGGTCTTTCGACAACCTGTCTGATTGCAGCGTGCTGTTTTCCAGAGTTGAGAGCCATATCTACGGTTTGGGCTCAGTTGTAAAGGTGTATGATGGGTATGTTGTGCTTTGGTAGACTCAATATTTGTACCGTTTGTCGGTTGAAATCCGAGATAACTCCGGCCAGTCTCTTTATATTCTCAAATACCTCGACCGCTTCAGCCAAGGGTAAATGATCGGCCATGTTGTTTAGCGACAAGGAGCATTCATTATTTACCGGTGCAAAGTTGTTGATCAGCTCCGTGCTACCTGAACAAGAAGGGGACGACCTTGACCAAACGTAAGGCGACAAGAAGAGGCATTTCGGCGCTCAAATAAAAATATATGAGAAATCCAGAACGCATCAGCGCGTGGTGTTGCCAGCCTTGCAACCCGTTGTTGGAATAAGGTGCAGAGCGTTCAAGCCACAGTGAGGCGCGGCAACATTGACCTGAAGTTACAGGTCGTAGGGAACACGTGGAATTCTTTTGGGGAAGTACCTCAGCCACAGCTAAACGCTACGCCTTGCTCCTAAGTAATTTACCCCAGAAGTTCAAGCAGGGGATGCCGTATGGAAGGTACCTACTGGAACTCTGTCCATTGAACCTGGAGACCCTGCAACTCCTTTCAACAAATCCATACCAACAATCGCATAGTCATGAGGGCGCTCTACTGAGCTGTATTCCTTTCCCCGCTGCAACTCCCCTTGAGCATTCTTCTTCCCTCCTTTTCTTTTCTTGCTATTCCAATTTTCTTTCGCACCTTCTCTCCTGCGCGCGTCCCTTGGTCTTTCAACGCCATCATTAGGTGCTCCTGAGACGTTGCCTGACCCAAGGGAGCCACCACCATGTTCCAGGTCAGTTTAACCAACACAACATCCTTCTCCTACCGGCTTGTCACCGTCTTGCAAATCGCCTAGGCGAAAGCTCACATCTCTCTAGCGATTCAAAAGTGCCATCGACCGGACCATCGCCGAAGAACAAGCCCGCCAACAGACACCCTCCCAGTCGAGAACCCCCTCCAGAAACGCCTCAACATCGTCGCGTCCGGGCGATGCCTCCCCGGCCAAGCGCGCGAGAGCCAAAAAGCAGGCCTCCGATGTAGGCGACGCTGCGAACCCGGACCCCGCCGTCTTTGAGGCCGCTTTTGTGATCGACGACAGCGACGAACCTAGCCGAGCTGGTACCCCGAAGCCTCCTGCCGCAGCCGACGAGACTAAAGCCGACAACACGGCTGGCCAGAATAGCGGATCCGACGACAACCCATCAGAAACCCAGGCTGCCAAGGATGAGTCTGGCACAGACAAGACCCGGGATGGTGTAGCAGACGCCCCGGCAAGCAAGCCCGAGTCGACAGCAACGAAGTCTCAGGAGCTGAGCCCAGAAATTCGCCAAAAGCTACGCAAATTAGAAAAGCTCGAGGCGACATATCCTGGTAGGCTGAGACCTCTAGGCATTGGATATGGTGGCAGGGACAGTGACTAACAAACGTTTCTAGAGTTGCTACGTTCCTACCGTGTTGCCCACCGACGAGCTACCGCCATAGAGCCTTTTGAGAAAGCTCTCCGCGAAAACACCCCCTTGACGTCCATCAGCGACCCTGATTCCCTTGTCGAATACCTGAACCAACTGAATTTAAGAAGCGACATGGTGATGCAAGAGTTGAAAAAGGTGTCTACGGATAAGGATGCGCTGCAGAAGAAACACAACGAATCTGAGCAGAAGGTCAAGAAACTGGAGGAAGAGCTGGAAGCATCCAAGGCTGGCAAGACCGACGAAACTAAGACCGACGACGAAGAGAAGCCAAAGGATGCCCAGGAGGACAAATACGAAGAGCCTGTCCCTGAAAAGGCTAAATCTCCGGTCGCCTCTGTCATCGGCATGTTCTCGCCAATTCACAGGCCGCAAAAGTCTGTGTCCGAAGTCACCGAATCCAAAGAGTCAAGCGAAGACTTCTTCTCTTACGACGAAGAGTTCCCACAACTTCAGGCCGAGGTCGCCTCCAAGTCCGAGGAGATCGAGAAGCTCAAGTCCGAGGTGGAGAGTCTGCAGCAGGAACTCACCACCGTTAAGGAGAACAGCGCTGGTCTCGTCGAGAGCCTCGAGAATGCGACCAGGGAGCTGAACGAGTCCCGTGATGCTGCAGCTACCCAAGAATCTCTGCAGACTCAGCTTGATACGCGCAACAAAGAGATTGAATCCCTAAACGAGCGACTGGAGGAAGCGCAAGCGCAGCTCAATCAGCTTGTAGAGGAAAAGAGCATGCACACAACCAAGGTTGAGGAGATGGGAGTTTCACTTGCTTTGTCCGACAAGCGCGCGAGTGAACTAGATGCAGAGTTGGCCAAGGCTTCCAATGCCAAGAACATCTCCAAGAAGCTCATTGACGACCTTAATACTCAGATTGATGCTATGAAGAATGAGAGGTCTGAGAGCCAGACAAAGATTGATGAGCTAACCAAGAAGCTCGAATCACAGCCTGCTCCCGCAACTCCGACTCCCACCCCGACGCCGACGCCTGCGGCTTCACAGCCTGCAGCTGGCCCAGCAACATCGACTGGTGGTAAGAAGAAGAACAAGAAGAAGAAGGGTAAGGGCGGTGCCGGTGGTGCTTCAGCGCCCGCCCCTGCAGCTGAGGCCACACCTCAGACTCCTGAGCCAGAGCTAGCAACTCCTGCCGAGACACCTGGAAATGCTGAGCTCGAGGCCGAGATTGCTAAGCTCAAGGAGGAGGTAGCCGACAAGGACAACCAGATCGAGCGTCTGGCTAAGAGGCGCAAGACGGAGGAGGATTTGCGCGAGGAGATCGAATCGCTCCAGGAGAACCTGCTCGCCATTGGTCAGGACCATGTCGAGGCCAAGGATAAGATCAAGGAGCTCGAGGCCGAAAAGGTGGAGCTCAAGGCGCAAATATCTGATCTTGAGAAGAAGATTAACTCGTCCGAGTCGGATGCCGAAGCCAGCTCTAAGTTGCAGAGCGAGATGGACACCCTGAAGACGGAGTATGAAGATCTGAAGGAGAAGACGACCGCCCTGCAGGCCGACCTTGGCGCCGCGCAGCAGCTGGCACAGAACCGATACAAGGACCTTACAGAGCTACGAGACGTGTTACAGAAGGCGCAGCCAGAGCTAAAGAACCTCCGCCAGGAGTCTGCTACACTCAAGACTACAAAGGAGGAGCTCGCGACCAAGGCTAAGGAGCTCAAAGACATGGAGAAGCGGGAGAAGGATTTGAAGCGAGACGTGGAGCGAGCCCAGAAGATGTCGTCGGACCGAGAGACGGAGATTAAAGGTCTACAGGAAAAGTTGACGACTGAGACGAATGCCAAGCTCCGCCTCGAGGATGCTCAGCGGGTGTCTGGACGAGACCTTCGAAAATCCGAAACTGAGAAGGCTGAGGTTAGCACCAGGGCAGAGAAGGCGGAACGCGAGCTTCAGACCCTACAAGAAGAGATTGGCAAGCTGCGGCCCAAGGTGAAGGAGCTTGAGGAACAGGTGCACAAGCTGAGGCGGGAGAAGACGGCGGCGCAGGAAGAGGCCGACTTCAAGTCGCAGCAGTACATCAATGCCCAAGGTCTGCTGAGTAGCATGCGGGACCAGACAGCTGAGATGTCGGTGCAGCTGAAGGAATCCAAGTCGCAAGCTGAGTCGCTGGAGGAAGAGCTTGCCGAGGTGCAGCGCCTACTCCAGGAGCGCACCCGCGAGGGTGAGACGATGCGACGACTGCTGGCTGATGTGGATGAGCGTGCGGACAACAAGGTGCGAGACATGCGGGCACGGATGGAGGCGGCAGTGGAGGAGCGCGATCGAATTGAAGATGAGTCGAGCACACTGGCACGACGCAAGACGCGTGAGACGGAGGACCTGAAGCAGAAGCTGCGGGACCTCGAGCGCGAGGTCAAGACGCTCACCCATGAACGGGACGAGCTGGAGCACCGGGAGAAGGAGTGGCGCCGACGTCGGGAAGAGCTCGAGTCGGTGGAAGACAAGGCCGAAGCCGAGGCGTCGGAGCTTCGAACGACGGCATCACAGCTACGCACGGCGCTTGATGCATCGGAGAAGCAGGTTCGTGACGTGGAGAGGCAGCGGGCCGAGCTACGGCGGATGCTCGAGGAGTCGCGGCAACGATATGAGAAGCTATCCAAGGACCTCAAGACAGCACAGACCAAGCTAGTAGCCAGCTCGAGTCGCAGTTCGTTCGACTCAGTACGAAGCGGAAGCAATGGGTCCCCAGCGGCCGCCAGTGGAGGTACGCCAGACACAGTCTACCTCAAGACGATTCTTCTTCAGTTCTTGGAGCAGAAGGATACCAAGTTGAGGGCACAGCTTGTACCAGTATTGGGCAAGCTGCTGCGATTTGACAAGTAAGTATATGTCACTCATAACTCATTCATACCTTGATGGACTCGGGCTAATCATTTCGGTTATAGATCGGACGAGCAAAAGTGGCAGAAGGCGGTGCAGCATATTGAAGTTCGATAGAGCATGCGCGATGATGATGGGCGCGGCACGGCACGGCATGGCATGGCATGGCGTTGATGATTTGGGTACAAGGCCAGTCAGCCCGTAATGCGGGACAAGCACGGGTTTGAGTGTAGGATTACTGTGATATAAACAAACGGGACAATGGGTGTCTCGACAATGTAAACACTGACGCAGCTAGAGCTTGGTGTTGGCGTGTTTAGTGGGTTAGTGTAGCCTGAGCCTCGCAGGCGGCAGTCATGACAGCCGAGACTAGACTAACATGGATGCGGCGCCAACGGGACCTGGAAGCTGTACCTATGCCCCTTTTTGCCGCTGGATAGATTGTCTTGTTTGTAAGCCTTGCTTTCAATTCAATTGAAGATGGCGATCAGCTTTGTCTGAATCCCAGGGCCAAGTGCGAATCATCAATCATGATCCATCATGGTGACCCCACGTCGACGTCATGAAACCCCAAATGTGTCCAATGTCTCTGCCGTTCTGCGACTGCGGATGGTTTCCTCCGCCAGTTTCGTCATGGACTTTTGCAGCAGACAGCGTCCTGACCTCATCTCGGAGCCATGACCTCGTTATTGGCGCACAAGAAGCATAAGATGGGGTTGATTGGAGCTTCCCCCTTCTCTGGCTTGCAGTTTGGGTACTTTGCTTGATATAAGTAGCAGCAATCATGTCGCGGCGACTTGTCCAGACTCTTCATTTTCCAACCCCGAGGATTTCAGCACGTCTTGTTTCGCCTACACTTCGATCTACCGCTTCAGCCAAACCCTGTATCACGGCCACCAACCAGCTTCGAACCTTTGCAACGAGTCTTACTCGGGATATCCAGCACACACAGCCCACCATGTCGTCGACACAACAGGCCAGCGGTGGCGCCAAGAAGGACTTTTCGCGCGAGAGTCTGTTTGACCTCTCGGGCAAGGTTGCTCTTGTGACGGGTACGACCTGACTACTCACTCCCCCATGCAAGACCGAGATGACAACTGACAGCGTCAATACAATACAGGCGGCGGATCTGGCATCGGCCTCATGGCCACCCAGGCGCTCGCCGTCAACGGAGCAAAGGTCTACATCACCGGCCGCACCAAGGAGAAGCTCGACAAGGTCGTCCAACAATACGGAAAGGACATTGCCGGCGAGATCATCCCCATCGTGGGCGACATCGGCAACAAGCAGGGTGTGCAGAAGCTCTACGAGGAGTACTCGTCGCGCGAGAACTGCCTCTGCATTCTCGTCAACAACGCTGGAATCTCGAGCAAGTCGATGCAGGTCGAGAGCGAGTCGGCGCAGGAGATGCGGGAGAACATCTTCGACAACAAGGACAGCACGTACGAGGACTGGAACGAGACGTACAACACCAACGTCACGGGGCACTTCTTCATGACGGCTGCGTTCCTGCCGCTGCTGCAGAAGAGCAGCGAGAAGCACCAGGGGTGGTCGTCGACGGTCATCAACATCACGTCCATCAGCGGCATGATCCAGAAGGCGCAGCACCACTTTGCGTACAACGCCTCCAAGGGCGCGGCGGAGCATCTCACGCGGATGCTGGCGAGCGAGATTGCGGGCAACAAGCTCAAGATCCGAGTCAACGGCATTGCGCCTGGCGTCTTCCCCTCGGAGATGACGGCCGGCGACAGCGACGAGAGCCAGAAGAGCCACATCCCCAAGGACAAGTACGAGGACAAGGTTCCCGCGGGGCGGCCGGGCAAGGATGAGGACATGGCCGGTGCCGTCTTGTTCTTTGCTACCAATCAGTATCTGATTGGGCAGACGCTTGCGGTTGATGGAGGGTATACCATTGCGGCTGGCCTGTGATTGCGGCCGGCCTGTGAGGTTGCAGCTTAAAGTAAGATAAGATGATGAGATTATCAAGAACCAGCATTGGCATTGGCACCCGGTACGCTCTTGATATCATTACACGTGATGAAAACATAGTTTCTGCACCGGCCCTACAATGTCTACCCAGTTATACAGACGGGAATCAAAATATTCTTTCCGGGTTGAGTAGCCCAACCTATAATCACCGTTGCCTTGATCTCTCCCAGACAGCACAGCAATTTGGTCGAGATAAGACGTGATGCATGTTCTTGTGTATTTGTACATGGTCAAACTCCATCGTCAATCCCAAGCCCCATCAACAAGCCACAGCGCCACATCCGTTCCCCCTCACCCCGCCCCTCCCATCTCCTCCTTCCTACCTCGCCTCTCTCCTCCTCACGTCCGCCTTCTCCTCCTCCACCTCCCCTCTCCCCCTCTGCCTCTCTCCCTTACCTATTACCTCT
>JAAVUK010000138.1:0-97566 GCA_014899095.1 Fusarium buxicola | reverse complement strand
ACGTCGCTCCCATGAAGAAGTACTAGACGTTGACGGACACACGATACCCCCGTGGAGGAAAAAGAAGCATGAAAATCAACACGCAGAGCGTGCTTGTGTAAAGAACCTTTGTAAGGATCAAAGTCTCTCTTGTCTGAGGTCTGCAGACAGGGGAGGTCAAGTAGGAGTGGTTGTTGAATATTCTGCTGTACATATGTGACCTCGATGCCTTGTAAAATAAACAGAATTCGAGCATTAAAGTCCCATGTTGGTAATGTGATTCGCAATGTCCTGCTTTGAGTTGAAGTTCGAGGCGTTAGCAACAAGGTCTAGCTAATCTCAAGAACAATCATTGACTGAATAACCAGCATAAGTTGTGAAAGCGAACCACATTCAAAAGAATCCTATGGAGGATCATGTTTCCCTTGCGAGAGACTTGGTATTACTATATGGATATCATGTACTGGAATTGAGGTCGTTTATCGTCAAAGATGCCCACTACCACACAGGACCAGAGGGACCGTTGTACTTCTTCGGCCTGCAGACAAAATTATCAAAGCGGATAAAGTTGTCTCCCCGATTGGGATCATTCTTTGTGTTCTTCCCCTTTGGCTCCTGGGGACTCGCCCCGTAGATCCAGAGCGTGTCCTCCTTTCCAGTCGAAACGAATTCAAACTCGCCACTCAACCACCGGCCCGTGTCGCTTGAGTATTCAGGCCAGCGTTCGCCGATCAAGTCATCGTTCCACCAGATCCGGAAGTACGGAACATACCACCTGCTATCGTTGATATACTGCACGCGGTACCACTTGTCAAAGTAGTACTCGTAGGTGCACTTGAACGTGACGCCCTTGCACGTCGTGGCGTCTTGGTATATCTTGATCAGGCTGTTGTTGTATAGATAATCGGTACCGAGGACAGTACCGTGCGGGTCGCTGCTGCCAAGGTTCTCCTTCAAGAAGTCGTAATAGGAGCTGACAGACTTTTTCCAGGGTGAGTTCTTCTTGGGAGTAACGTTCATGTTGCCGTCGGCGATAGGGATGCGACAAGTCTGGGTAGCAACCGCATATGCCGTTACGGTGCTGTCGATTCCTACGACTGATGTGATGGTCGATGTGGTTCCGTCCTTGACCGTCACAACCGTGACTGCAGTGGTGGTGGCCACAACGCCAATGGTAGACGTGGCTTCAAGAGAGTATGTTGTCGTGGCGTCAGTGAAGACGGTCGCCGTGTAGACAAACTTCTTGACGTCGGTGACAGCAACGGGCTTGATCTGAGTTAGGACGGCGTTGACAGTCTCGTCTGCCGTGGAAAGGGCAGTAGACGTAACTTCAACTGTTGTCTCGACAGTGGAGGTAAAAAGAGAAGTAGAGGTCTCTGCGATTTCGACAGTCTTGCCGACGCCGTGCAACTTGGTCTCGATGGCCCAGATATCCTCTGTTCTGGTGACCTCAATCCAAGTATATCCGGTAGCAATTCCGTAGAGAGTCATCAAGTCTGTATAGGCGACTTCCTCGGTGGCCTCTTTCGCGTCTGTGTTAGTAGAGTAGTGCGTGATGGTCGTCTCAGTAGTCGGTGTCGAGAAGACGGTCTCAGTAACGTCCTCGAACACGGTGCGCGTGCTGAGGGGTGTGGTACCGTCATCAGTCACCGTGTCGGTGACAGTCTTTGCCGTGGTGACTGTGGCGGCAGAAGTGATAGTGACCGTGACAGTCTCGCCATGTACCTTCTCAACAGTAGTAGACTTCTCGACAGCCGTGGCGTAGTCTGTCGATGTCTCGGTCTTGACGGCTGGGGCACTGCCCGAGACAGTCTCGTAAACAGTTGTGTCTGCGCCATCGTAGACGGTGCGCGTGGGCAAGGGCAACGCGACGAGGCATGAGCAAGCGCTTCGGAAATGGGACTCGCCATACTTGTCGAGCCAGCTTTGCTCAGGGCTCTTGTCCTCGCCGCGGCCCTGGAGCGCAGCTGTGGGAAGCGAGCGCTTCTTGTTCTGCCACCAGGGAAAGACCTGCTTGGTGTAGGTGGTGACGACTTCAGTGCCGGTATGGGTGTAGGAGGACGCTGGAGAGTGTTAGCAGGGGCCCTCAAGGCCCTCTCTTGGCTTAGAGAGATGCAGATAGCGACTCACTGTACTCAGTCGGCAAGTCATTCGTAAGGGCAGTGCTGGTGGACGAGACGGTCTCGGTTCCCGTCGTGATGGTTGTCAACTCGGTGCCGGTGATTGTGGTGACATGGATTGTGGTCGTGGGCACTGTGGTGAACGAGGTTTCTGTGGATTCCAACGTAAGGGTTGTCCATGTTGACGTGATGAACTCGGTGTCTGTGTAGTAGACGTGTGTTCGAGTCGAGGGAACGACGTGGACGACGAATGTGCGTGAGTCGGTAATAATGAGCGTAGCTCCCGGCGCCAGTCTGACGTTGGTTCCAGTGACAACGAAGTCAGTTGTAGTTGTAGGAACGGTCTCGACGCTTGTCACAGTGGTAGTGACAAAGTCAGTTGATGTGGCCGTTGCGATTTCAGTGGTGTCGGAATATATGACGGTCGTCTTGGTCTCGAAGTCGACGGTGATGGTCTTGAAGTTGGTAGCACCCGCGTACTCAACCTCGGTAGTGTCGACCGTTTTCGTCGACGTCGGGAGAGTCTTTGTGGTCTTGTCGACGGTTCGCTTGACTGTCTCGGCGGTGAGAAGAGTGGTTTTGCCGTCGCGCACGACTTTGGTCACCGTCTCATCAGGGCCGTCCACGACGACGGTAGAAGGAGCCTGTTGAACCGTCTTGGTCTCATCGTTGTGTTCCTCAGTCACGGTGACAAGGTCGTTGTTTGTTTGGGTGATGGTCTCTACGACTGTGGTGGTCGAGCCATGGTATGTACCAGCAACTGTTCCGCTGATGAACTGTCAGCGCAATGCAGGTGTTTAGAAGGCAATAGGTGTTCTCACGTCGCGGCACCTCCAGGGACAGTTGTGACTGGCTGGATGGCCGACGTGCACACGTCCTCGGCGTACGCCTTGTCGGCATTGAACGACACGATGAGAGGGTCATTCTTCCATTCATCCTTCTTGCCTAGCGGCGAGTTAGTGAAACTTCAACAAGTCGTGAATGAAGGCGCTCACAGTAAGGCGTCGGGCTCTGTGGACGACAAGGCCCAGCGACAGCACCTAGAGAACTGAAGGTGGACGCAAAGAAAAGCGAGAGGACAAGACGGCGAGCCATCTTTGCGACGACAAACGTTTTCACTTTGAGTGTCAACCTTCTTCAACCTTGATCCCGAAGCCACAACCGCCGCAGCTGGGGCACAAGCCACTTTTCATCTCTCTGAGCATTCTGTTCTAGACCTCAATTCCTGTCGCTGGGTCGTGAGACTATTGAAAACCCCACCGAGGCTGAATGGTGATGTGCAGGCCGATCAAAAAGCACTCCGGCCTGTTGGCTCCCCTCGCTAGCCTGTTCTGTTCAAGGCGAGGGACCTGACAGGGGTCAACGGGGACCTTTTGCTGCGCTGGAAGGCCTGGAGGGACTTAGTGGACGGCGACCACGAGGAGCTATCGATTGGAAGATGGCTCTATTCAGATCTAGAGCATCACCATTAAGCAGCTGTCTGCCCTTTGTTTTTCCTTACCCGCTGGCTCTAACCTTTGAGTAAAGAGGAAGACAACGTCGAACCCTGTGGCGCCGCCTCTGCCGCCCAAGTGTCGGATACTTCTCTCGATCGGGCGTTTCTAAACAGCCTTGTTCAGCTGGAGGACTTGACGGTTCACGCCAAAGAGCGCCGTAGTCTAGCATAACGCTTAGCTGCAAGAAAGGGGCCGGTTTCAAGAATTGCTGATGCCATAATATTGCTTGGCGTCTTCTATGTATGGATTGACAAAGGAAATAAATAGCCTTGGGGTATCTAACTTGCTCAACCAACACCCAACATCAACAAACATTCTCCGCTCCAAATGACAAGCCACATCGGCTATCTGCCAAACTCGTCTTTCAAGCACCAAAAAAACAAACAGCTCTACCAACAGCTACTCTGCCAACAGCTGTCCTCACATGTGCTTGGGATCCATATACGCCCTCGTCTCCTGGTAGGCCCGCACCGCAGAATTGCCCATCGCTTCGATCATGGTCCATATCCTGCGTGGGATGTACTGGATCAGCCAAAGAAGGCCAGCTCCAATGTGCCAGATGCACCAACCCAGGGTGCCAAACAAGCTCTGGAGCAGGTCGTAGGTCATCTTGCCAAACGAGACGATGAATGCGCCGATCGCTTTAGGCGCGTCCACGAAAATAGCGCCGACGAGGTAGCAGAAGCCGTCCCAAACGTCCTTCAGGGTGATACTGCGGAAGAATGAGACGACAGCCATAACAGCAGTGTGCAACAGGGAGAACAGGTGGCTCATGATGTTGACCACGGCTTCGCCAATGCTTTTGAATCCCCGACCAATCCATCTCAGCACGGCCATGACGGCGCCAGGAATCTTCAGCATCACCTTCCAGATGGCCGCCATGACGCTCTTCAAAAAGGGCGGCATCTGCTTGACTCCCCTCCAGACAGCCTTGCCGCCTCGCTTGATGTTGCCCGGCAGCTCGACCACCCCCTTCTTGATCTTTGCAGGCAATTCTTTGGCCATCCTCTTGCACGCAGCAGCCATCCGATGCCGGCGTTTCCACACCGCCTGGGCCATCTCCTTGGGCGCATGGTAGACTATGACCATGGGGAAATCCCAGAATAGGCTTTTAACAAAGCGGACGAGGCGCTTCCACGCCCGTCGCGCCCGCGCCATCTCCTTCTCATGCGCCGTCTTCCAGCGTAGCCACGCGCCGCCGCGGCGAGAAGGGAGGAAGCGGACGATCTCGCGGTGGCCGTTCATGGCGGCTAGGCGTAGAGCGATTGCACCGTCGGGCGCAAGCAAGCCATCGTCGGCACCGTAATCCTCCATGAGAACCTTGACCAGCGCCAAGTGACCGCGCTCAGCGGCCACCATCAAAGGCGTGCGCTCGGGTAGACTCTCTGGGTTGGAGGGGCGGTCCTCGCCATTGTAGGCACGGCCAAAAACGTTGACAGTCGCACCGAGGGCGACAAGCCGACTCACCATGGGCGTGTTACCTGCGCGCACGGCAGCCATCAACGGAGTCTCCCCATATTCGCTTGTTGTATCGGGGGACACCCAGCCACGGGAGATGAAGTCGGCGACAAGATCATCGTGGCCGTTCTCGATGGAGGCGAACAAGGAGTTGACGATCTCGACCTCGAGGCGGTAGGCTTCGTGGTAGCTTTCCCAGTCCATTTTGGACGTGAGCCGTTGAATATTTGAGCCGCGACCGCCGGGAGAGCCTAGGATGGGGAGTTGGATGGCGGATGCCCGCTCGACTCGAGCAATGAGGTCGCCATTGTCGGTGGCCGAGTATGTCGGGAGGGTATTTGGCTCGAGTAGAGGAGGAGTCGACGAGGGGTTTGACTTGAACGATAGGGAGCTCATCTAGGAAACAGAACTGTAGAGCAGCTGATAGAATGGGCAATTAGGGGGATATCGTAGGTTATCGAGGGATGCTATGGTTGGTGATGTTGATGGCTCAATGGAATGGAATTGAATCGCTCGAAACAACGAGGGGGACGAGCCATTTTTGAAGTCATGGCGAGTATCGGCGGCTGACTTCAAGGCGTACTCGAGAACAGCGATACCCATCTTTGGCGTTGGCGTTGGTATTACGGCGTTGTGCTGTGCGAAGGGAAACGAGCCAAAAGTGAAGTCATTCGTGGATGGTGGAAATGGGAGCTGAGAGCTCAGCCACCGCCAACCTACAGTAGGTTGCCCTTGAGCCTCTCAGGGCAGGGCTTAGGGAGCCCCCATTACCGATTTAACGGTTGAGGCTAGTTGGCTTTAGGGGCCTATGCGCTATGAGAGGCCCAGACCTTAGCGTAGGCTCCTTGGAGGGCGTCCGACGCTCAGCACAGCCACCGCTTTGTTGTCAGGTTCCATCGTAAGGCTGGATTAAGAGAACGCTACATCTGTTTTCGGTGTCGAGTTCAAACAATTGCACCTGAGCTGAGCACTATTTGCCACGTTTTTCCAGTTTGTCGATTCTCTACCAGCGACGCTGAGATCGAAACTTCCAATAGATCGACCGAATCACATGTACTTATTTATGCCTTGTATCAGGCAATGAGAGCACCCATTCCAAGCTTGCGCTGAAGAACCAGTCCCTCTAGACTCGATGACAGTGTCTGCACTATCCATCCTCCTAAAGACTCTTCCTCATCTTACTCATCCACTCGCATCTCAAACCATGTCAGATTGCCTCACCCTGACGACAGCAGAAGCATCCATGTTTACCGCAGATTTATCCTTTCCAAGGCCTATAGAGCCAGCTCGCTCGACTGACCCATTCGCTTAAAGAGCTCAAATACCTTAACACCCCGCTGATCAGTCGTTGAACAGTTCAACAACTCATAGAGCTGCCCATGATGCTGGTCGAAACTCTCCCCAACAAGACCCTCAAAGGTCACAAGGCCGTCATCTTGACGACTGTGCCTGCGCCCCAGTCGCAACTCGACGCCATTCAGAAACAGTTTCCGGACCTCAAGATCGTAACTCGTGTTCATTCATGGGGTTCTCCCTTAGGTCCCGATTTCAACGACGAGGAATGGAAGGATACGACTGTGTTGCTTACTACCACTACTCTGCCGACCAGGGATCAAGCCCCTCATCTTCAATATGTCCAGCTTAGCAGTGCGGGCGCAAACCTCATCCTAGATTATCCGCTCTTTGCGGGGACCGATATTCCCTTTTCCACAGCGAACGGAGTTCACGGGTGAGATAGCCTATGACTTGATGGCTTTGTGAAGGAAGTGCTAATCCTTGGTACTTGTAGGCCTCAGATCTCCGAGTGGATTATCACCACTTTCTTGACCTTTCAACACCACTGTAAGCATAAAAAAAACATCCGTTTCGCTCAGAGCTAACAGATAGCTTCGATAGTCCAGGACTACCGGAAGCTTCAGGAGGAGGCCAGGTGGAAAAGACTCTACGAAAATGCTGAAGATGCCGTTGGCAAGCGAATGCATGACCCCAGACATCATAGACTTTCTTGAGAGAACCTCAACTGACCGATAGTAGCAGCATCTTGGGCTACGGCAGCATTGGCCGCCAAACCGCCCGCGTAGCTAAGGCTTTGGGCATGGACATCCACGCCTACACCCTCCACTCCCGTCCAACCCCCGAGGCACGCAGGGATGATTCCTACTCACCTGCAGGGCTTGGGGATCCAGAGGGCATCTTCCCCAGCAAGTGGTTCTCGGGTAGCTCAAAGGAAGAGATCCATGATTTCCTCGGCTCAGGCCTAGACCTCCTCGTCATTACCACCCCCCTGACAGATAAGACACGGAACTTGATTGCCAAACCCGAGTTCGAAGTTCTGACTAAGAAGAAAACATACCTGACAAACGTTGCACGGGGACCTATTGTCAACACGGATGACTTGATTGAGGCGCTGAACTCGGGAGCTATTCGAGGTGCGGCGTTGGACGTGACCGATCCAGAGCCATTGCCTGAGGGTCATCCGTTATGGAGTGCGAAGAATGTTACAATTACTCCTCACATCAGCGGTGCTTCTGCAGCATATTATTATCGACTTCTGGATATCTTTAGGCTGAATCTCGAGCGGTTGAGTGAAGGAAGGGAAGACTTTATCAACAGGGTGAACCGCAAAGAAGATTACTAGGGTCTTGAAGCTCCCTTAATGGACATGAGAACGTCAAAGGAGAAAATAATGAAGAATTCAGTCTCAATCAAGAATAGAGTTTTTTTTGCTCGCCCTCGTTTTCCTAGCAAACCAGACCAAGTCGTGTCGACATGAGCATAGGCTCCAGTGAAGACAGGTTCAGCAGAAATGGGGCGAGATGTCGAGGAATGAGTGCAGTCTTGGTGAAACGGCACCTTTATCTCACCTTCTCTGACTGTGTAGCGTGTCAATGACTTTGCGAACCAAACGATCTGAACCTCAAACACCCGACGAGTCGGTGCTTCTCATTGCATAGAGACAGCGGTAATGGTCTATCAGAATAGTTTGAATTTGAGAGGAACTAGGAAAAGTGTACTGATAACAAAGCCAGAGAGAACACCGTTCGATGCCCCTGTAGACACCTCGGCCAAGGCCTATGCACCCAGGCTTCAGAGTTTTCAGTTGCCCTTGCCGCCGGAAGTCAAGCCACAGAACTTGTCAGCGGTGGAAGAAACCCTTTCACCCAAATCCGGACAGTCGTTGAAGCACCTGCGATTTGTCAGATGATGCTGATCCAATATCAAGTCAGCGAAGTTAGAAGTGGGCTTACTTAGAGGCTTTGCTCCAAGCCTTGCAGAGGCAGGCATTGTCGCCATCCGCGCAGCTCGCCGCGGGCTAAAACAATGTTAGTACTGGGCCGTCGTTCAGCTACCAAGAAGGGGGTTGCAATACCGCAATGCGGGCCTGGAAACACGTGTTGATGTTGGCCACGTCGGTGTCCTGACATTTATTCCCGGCAGACACGGCGGCGGCTGCGGCCAGAAGCATGATAAAGAACTTCATATTGGAGTGACTTGGGAAAGATATAAGGTGCGGTACAAAGAGAGCGTGGAGAATAGCAGTAATGAGCGAGGAGAGTAGTAGTAGGTAAAGAGCGGGGTGAAGATTGACGCCGTGGAAGGACAGGACTGACTTTATATATCCGCGTTGACGGAGTGGGCAGGCTGGAGCAGGAATCTGCGCTTCGATTCGTCTCATCCTTCTCTGAGAACAGCCAAATGATGTTCCTGCATTAGGCTTGACTACCGGGACTAGAGTTTGGGTAGAGGGTTCCTGGCTCAGCCTCGAACTGTGCCGTCTGGGTAGACCCAAGCCTCCATTCCTCATATGATGTGTCCCTGGCCTTAGGCAACGCCACCAGGGCAGAAAGGCTATGGTGGCTACATCTTGTAGGGGTGTATTGGACGGTCAAGATCTGTTCGATTGCTTACAGCATGACGTACTCATGTGCAAGCACTGACTCGTTACGACGACTGGTTAAGATTTACAGTGCATTCGCATTGTCCGGGAAGGTTTGTTCCTCTCACCACCAAATAAGCCTTGAGCCTCCAGCCACCATTCCTAGGAGCTGTCGAGTTTTCAAATGGTAAGTTGTCTTCCAGATTGCAGGAATTCGGAATTTGGAATTCTACCAGAGTAGATTCAAGAAAAGACGTAACTAATTCAATCAGCAAAGTCCACGAGACCACTTTACTCTTCCTCTACAGTTTCAGTGACGTGGATAGTGTTATTATTCTGCAAGAACATAAGATACTCTCTTAAAAGTAAACAGGAGTTCTACAGCGACCCACAGCTTCAAATAAGACAGCCCCATCACAAATGGTTCGAGACCCATGAAGATCACCAACGGTGAGACTCCGTCCCGTGATATTATGACAAGCGACTATTTACAGACAAGGCCATTAAATATTGCAATTATTAGTCTCGTAGCCTCAGTGTACCTCCAAACATAGGGAAGTTTCCAACTACCCACAGAAACCGGATATCATTTGCCGTCATTCAGGAAATAGTAGCATTTGTGGTCAGATTTGCCCCCTTTCTATGCGTTTTAAAGGTCATGAGACTCAATCTTTGATGCCTCGGGCCGGTAAAGAAGGGAGCGTTGCAATATGAGTCTTGTCTTCCTTGAATCCAACCAGGTACGTCTTTGTCGCAGGGAGAATAGCAACTGTGACGTGGTAAGACACATAGCCAAGTTGACGAGTCTAAGCGTGAGCTTACCTGGCCATCGTTTTATATACCAAACAGTGGCAGTCCGAGTCATCAGTGTTGCAACCACTCAGAGAAAGCTGACAAGTGTTAGCGATAAGTCACGTCTTCGGTAAGGAGAGAGGGTTTTGTAGTACCTGTGCATCAGAAGAGCACTCGTTGACGAAATTGCAGTTAATCTTGGCAGACACTTTGGCCGCGGCGAAAATCGCGAGGGCAATGGAAAATTTCATGGTAATGATAATGATGTACGAGAAATGCAATAGAACAGGACAGAGGTAAGGGCTAACCGGAAGGTGGACGAGCTGGAGCGATATAAATGTCGACATTGAGCTATTGCCCCCTGACTCCCCTAATAGAGGCGAATGGCGTTATTGAAGTCTATCAATCGCTCGATTATTCCACCATTCCTGAGCATTCCTAACCTTGCTGTCTGTTGTATAGTGCTGGGATAGACCCCTGGGCCTGGATGGAGGTGCCGACGTTCCGGAACTAGTTAAGTTTACTCCATGACGGCGTGGCCGTTGATGTATAAAATCCCATCCAACTTCGACATTTTGTCTCGAAGTCTTGAGATAAAGATTACCACTCGCTCGCGCTGGAATCAAGTAAGTGGAAGCGTGGGGAAGTCGTTGATACGATGGATATGACAAGAGCGAAGACCATAATCCCTATCTTTAGGCATGGTTCTACACCGTGCTGTTCCGACTCGGATGTCATTAATATGTCAACATTGCCGTAAAGCTTGCAGATATCAGCCTTACCAATGAATGGTTTGGATGTTATCGCACTGAGCGTCCTCATCGGTGCGAACAAACATCGTTGGCATCCTCAGCGGCGTCCTGTGCCTCCATAGAGTCGGGGCACAATTGGTAGCAGCTGCGTTGGGCTAGTATCAGACATACCAGACCGGGTCGACTCAGCAGCTGGATGGCGACCTTACCTAGCAACTTGCTGGTAGTATGCGCACTCGCAAGACGTGCAAAGACCATCGACGAATTCCTGGAGATGGCCATTAGCTCTGCTCTATGATATGGTCGGAGCGAGTATTGGCAATACCGAAACTTCTGCGATGCACTGATTGACGGCCTCAATATGTGGACAGTATGAGTGACGAGCAGACACCAAAGCTGCAGTCAGGAGTACAATGAGTAGTTTCATGATAGAGAATAGGCCTAGAAGATTGAATGGAACGGTGAGTGGCAGGTAGCGTAGGGAATGGTGAAGAGCCAACACTAAGGCAAGCCTGACATGCGGAAGAGCCAAACCCATATAGTAAATGTCGATACGCCCAACTTGAAGAGTCGCTGTCTTCGAATCCGGGCCGAGTAACTGAATTGGGGGTTTACAAGGCTGCTTCCGGCTTCGTAGTGTATGTTTATCGCAACCTGTTTATCACAACCAGGTAAACCTTCAGCCACCATTCCTGAGCCTGGACTCCTCCATCGCAGCTCCTCCATCGCAAAGCGTTAGATGATGAAAGTGGGTGCATCCAACAGCTTTGAGTATTAGTTTCTGCAGCTATGAACTGCATCTAAATTGTGTTGGAAAGACAGCATCTCTCGTCTTGTAAGCCTCTCACCCTAGAAGAGTGTGGTGATGAAGAGGGTGATGAAGAGGGGAACATGCTGAATCATGAGGGGTTTGGCTACTTGGTCTGACCACGCGTTCCTCCAATATCCTTGTCTGCTCCCTCGACAACATACCAATTGATCCGCCGCCATGACATTGCGTGCAGTCTCGATAAGCCTTCTCTCTCTTCCCGCATGTATTCTTGCCGCTGCATCTCCAGGCCTTCCTATGGTCATCAATACCTGGGGCGGGGACTTTACTGCGGCGACCGATGCCGCTTTTCTCGCCCTTCATCGCGATAACGCGTCTCCGCTTGACGCCGTCGAGATTGGATGCTTGACCTGCGAGCGCAATCAATGCGATGGCAGTGTAGGGTATGGAGGATCGCCAGATGAGAATTGCGAAACTACTCTTGATGCCATGATCATGGATGGCACGACAATCAAGTCTGGCGCTGTAGCAGCCTTACGCAGTGTACGGGACGCCATCTCCGTTGCACGATACGTCCTCGAGCACACCACGCACTCTATGCTCGCTGGCGACCAGGCGACAGAGTTTGCTATTCAGAATGGATTCAAGAAGGAGAATCTCACTACAGCAGAGTCTGCTGAAAAGTGTCGCGCGTGGAAGGGCAGCAATTGCCAGCCAAACTATCGGCTCAATGTCAGCCCCAACCCATCAGCCTTTTGCGGTCCATACGAACCGCGACCGGCAAGCACAATTGATGGGCAAGTGAATCAAGCCTCACACGACACCTTGTCCCTCATTGCTTTGCACCCCAACGGTTCCATGGCAGCAGGAACCACGACCAACGGCGCCTCTCACAAGATCCCCGGTCGTGTCGGGGACGGTCCCATCGCGGGGAGTGGCTCTTACGTCGACGGCGATGTCGGGGGATGCGGTGCTACCGGTGACGGAGACATCATGATGCGGTTCTTGCCTTGCTATCAAGCTGTTGAGAACTTGAGAAGAGGCATGTCGCCGACCGAAGCAGCAGAAGACGCCGTCTTGCGCATGCTGAGGAAGTACCCCAATATTTCCAGCGGCATAGTCGTCGTGGACAAGAACGGTGAGCATGGAGCTGCTGGAAGCGGATGGACCTTTACGTATAGCTATAGAGGCGGGAGTATGGGAGACACCGAGGTTGTCACGGTGCCGCCTTTAGAGGTACGCGTTGAGCTGTGAAGACTGGTAGTGAAGAATCAATTCGATTTGTAAGTGTACAGCTACAAACCCAGCACATCCTGTTGCGTGGCTGACTTCATTAATCACCAAGCTTCGGCTTCTTCTGCGTCACTCAAGTTCATTCTGTTTTACAAGACGCTTTTCATTCCTTCCGCCAGTCATTATCAATATTCTCAAAGACCATCGTCAAGTCGGAAAGGAGACAACCATCGCTATGTCGATTGGTCAATGGGCGTGATAAGGATGCAAGGGCATCCAGCTTACCGTGTCATGGGGCTTTGAAGAATTTACAAACCTCAGGTCTGTACCAAGTCTGATTCTGTTATCAGCATCTTTGTTGATGGTTGATGCATGAATCTAGACAAGATTAGAATGCTGCGGGCCACTCTGCACAGGAGGATAAATACCATATGCGGCTTGTGAAAGACCACGTCGCCGGCTTCGTACTCAGTGAGAAGCCATCTCCCACCACCATTGTCTTTGCTGAACTGAATTGGTCCCAGCCCCAACCATCCAGTGGTCATCATGTTTAGATTGAAGGCATTGTTTCGCTCCTCTTCCCACATGCCGCATTCTTTGGCTTTCCTGTTGAATGTTTCCTCGATCTCTTGTCCCAGAGCATCACCTATCCCGGCTTAGCAACCATCTTTGCTTTGGAATGGAGCAGAACCTACTATTTTCCAGGTAAATAAGTCCACCGCCGTTTAATCTAATATCACCGATAGGCAACCAGGCTGTTAGTGAAGTGGGCTCGCCGTAACGCAGAAAGGTCTGATCATAGTGCACTCCAATAGCATTGTTGTGAGGTGTATTGTTTCGCAATAGAGATCTCTTCAGTAGCAGAGTATCGTCACCCCATCCTTTGAGTTTCGCAACAAAGTCTCGTAGGACAGGATGGCTGGCAAATTCCGTGTAGAAAGGCTCCGTGTGCGCTTTCTCAGCAAGGCTGGCGAAAGAGCCTGGGCCAGTCTGAGTCGCCAGGCAAGGTCCAGCCCCAATGCTGGGAAAGTCTAGACCCTTGTTCTCGGGGTTGTAGATGCCATCCACGGGCTTTGAGTTGGGTTGGAGAACACCGCTGGGGCTGAGAAACTTGAAGTAGGCTTCGCGACAGTTGAGAACATCTGATCGAGGGAGCAGACCCTTCATGAAGAGATAACCATCCTTGTCGTAGCGCGCTCGGAGATGTTCGATGGGCTCAGAGGGATAAGAAGGCTTCAATGCTCCCATCATCTCGGGCTCGAGAGTCCCATCGTTGACGAGGTAGCCATCCTTGAAGGCGTGCTGAGTCGGCTCGATAGATACAACCTGAGCCATAGCAGTCGGTTGATCGACGAACTCGGTGTCTTTAAGAAACGACGTAGTAGAAGTAATGGCTCAGCGTATGGCTGAGCGTATTTCTTCAGCTCCGGTGGCCCTCTTTATTGTTAACGCATTGTATGTAAAGAGTCCCGCCTTGGGTTGGAAATAAGCCACTACTACGATTGGAAATAATTTCCGGCTCTAAAAGAAGACCTCGTCACGAATGAAGTAAGAGTTCGGCTAAACTTGCCATGGCTGTCATCCGTGGCATTTGTGGGGAGGTTACTTGATGTCATCACGACTTTGGTCGATCCGGGGAAAGATTCCATTGTCAGCTGCTTCGTTGCCTTTTCCCAAACTCTTGCACAACCGGTAATCTCTACCGAAAACTTTCAATTCTTGGTGGGCTGGATCCTGCCTCAACATGGGACAAGGAGGGGATGAAGCTCCGCTTGATTACAAGAATGACGGACATCTCAATAGTAATCACAGATCGCTATGACTGAAGTGCCAATATCAGGAAGACTGAGGGAACCTTACTAATAAATTCGGCAAGCTTTATTTGTCTCAGTGTTTCCATTAACCTACTATAGCCCGGATTCCCCAAATCTTGATAAAAAAGTCAAGTATCTACCAGATAGAAACAATCTTACCTTTAGCATCCAGCCGGCCAATTATATTGTACACGGTTGAGCTCGTGGACATAGCAATCCCCAAGGTTCTCTCGCCCATACACCTTCAACCGGAACACAACAGGCAAGGCGAGGCTGTGAAGCATCGTGGTTATATCGTCAGTCTGCACCGTACCCGTCCACGCGCCGACAAGACCACGAGACGTGGTAAAGAAAGCTTGTTGGGACAGTAAGCATCGTAGGTTTATCGAAAATCTCACAAATATTTCCTCGTCAAGCGCCGCTTGTTTGAGACTGGAGGCTGAGATCGTTTCAGTCTCCGGCAAGCTCGGCAACTTATGGTTGGGCTCATTGATGCACGTCTCGAAGCGAAGGAATTCATTTGTCTCCTCACCTCTTAGGCCTTTCATACTTGTAGGATAGTGGCCGCCAAGCAGCAATTCTGATGCCACAGCCTGGAGCGTCGAACCGACAGCGTATATGATCGATGATATCGCCGCGGCACTTGGGAATCTTGGTGTCGCAATGGTCCAGCAGTTCGAGTTTCTTGTCGTTTGCCAGGTGCTGATCCCAGTTTAGGTAGATCTTGTTGCTATCTGAGCCCATAGTATTGAAATTATGATACCACCTAGGAGTTGATTTTAGTCACAACACGTAAACGTTGTACGAGGTCTAACCTCGCTACAGCCTTCCGAGGATCAGCCATCGCTATCAGATATGAATAAAGGCACCAATTTGACTCCTGGTGACAGTGGTATTCGTTCACTGCTTAGATCAGTAAGCCTTAGAGTAGGTTATATATACGTAATAGATACCAAGGCTATGTTTTAGTGAGTCATTGCTGTTGCTGCCTCACAAGTCCTGTGAGAAACCGAGAACCGTATGACACGCTGTCCCTGCGAAGTCTAAGACTACGGAAGAATTAACTACCTTATACTAGCGTGTATTGTCTATCCCTATCGGATTTGCTTGACGTGCCCTACATGGACAACAAATGTAGACAGTACTGCCTTGAGCTTGATGTCGAGGTATCCAGCAGCAGCGTGCGTGTTTAGCCAAGCAATAAGTATCAAGCCTCATAAGAAGGCAGCTTTAACACTGCATGAGTTCCACGAGGGCCTTGTCGAGCACATCGAAGTCGGAGCGTGTCTGCATCTCAGCTTTGCCATGAAACAAGATACAAGCTGGACATCTGTTGGTCACCAGGTCGTTTTTGGTGAATCATACAACTCCAGACCGCCATTGATTGCTACACTTCGATTTCTGAGGCCGTCACAAGAAAGCCCAGAGTTAAACAAGTATCCCCATCTTTAACTCTTGTTAGTTCGGCAGCAAAGAGCTCGATATGGGGTATCAATCTCGCTATCGGCGCACTTGTAGGTCGGAAGCGATCCGACAACTCCCATGTTGGACTCTTCACTATCCTGCCCTCGCCGACATATACTGCGGCGGCCACCAAGGAATGTATTGAGCATCACTTACACCAAACGTCTCACCACGTACGACAAAGTCCAACGGAGCACCACAGAAGACAACATTGAAGTTAGAATCACTGGCCGCATCGCTCCCCCTCGCATAACCTTGGAAGCTGGAGTTTCAGCGTAGACTAGGTGTAAATGGCTAGTAAGGAACAAAGAACTGTGAGATCTGATTCAAAGCATCATGGGTTGTGAGCTGGTCCGTGTGGACCAGCGACTTTGTCTGAGTCCCATCTACGAACCTTGGACTGCCTGGCCCTGGGATTCAAAGGGCTCAGGAGGATTGACAAGAAGGACATGTCGCTTTTCTTTGGCCAAGTTGAGGTGTTGTTGTATAAGGATCCGCCATGGATAATGATGGCATTCAAAGCCAAGTGCTCACCAAGTACATGCAAGCCTTCGGCTTCTCCAATCTCTCTCACGTATACGCCCAAGCCGCATACTTATCCCCTGCCGTCTGCATCTGCACCCCATCCACCTCCAAACAGCCCTGCCCCTTGAACGTCCCCGCGGTAGCCTTCAGCACCGCCTCCTTCGAGATGGGTACGTGACGGGCAATCGGACACGCCCAAAGCCCAGGGCTTCCGTTTTCAGGCGACCACGCAAGGACGGTAATGGGCATTTTGCAGTCGGAAACAATCCGCGACGCGCGAAAGCCGCCTATTTGCGAGCCGGGAGGTCGGAGGGCTGAGTGTGCCGAAGGGTATGAGATGATGCCGTCTGGTGCGACGAAGATGAACTGTCCGCCTGGGACTGCAGCCTGTATCAGCCGTCAGTGATGAATCTGGTAGACAAATCTGGTAGACAAAAGCTGCAACTTACTGCGAGGGCAGTCATCTCCTCGTCAACTTGTGTCGAGGTGCCGGCAGGGCAGTCGGTGGCATTGTCGAGGTCGCAGTACGTGCTTGGAAGCGATGCGCCTATGACAAAGGCCCTGTTACGGGCGTTGATGATACGGGCGTGGATCTCTGGCATCGAGGGGGCGTAGACGGACATGGTGTAGTATGCATTTACTGCGAGGGCCGGAGCGAGGAGGAGGCCTGGGATGAATGGCTTCATGGCGGTGGTGATGGCAGTCGCCTTGCTGAACGTTGGTCTGTATGCTCTGGGGAAAATGAAAGATATTGATTGAGCTTGCAGTGGTGTATATCGATGTCAAGATGTGATAGCAGACGAAGTGGTCTAACCAAGTCAATTTCACGTTGGGCTGGACATATTGGGAGCCGGGAAGGAAGCCGCAGCCCTTTTCTACTTGCAAGTAACCGTGTTACATGGCCTCCCAATGCAAGAAGGACTCGAGACAAGCAATACTGGCTCCAGTATCGCTTGGTACTTGCTCCAGTATCGCTTGCGAACGCCGTCAGATCCTCACCTTGACTAAATGTTACTCCGAATGCCCTCTAAAGACGCATACGCATGGCAGGAACAGGTAGTTCTCTCAAGCACATATAAGTCTGCAAAGATCCCTTCTCCTCCAGAAGGCCGACCTTTGCCAGAGAGGCCAAACAGCTGGGGCCGTGATCTGATCCCTACCCCAGACTGAGCCGTGTACTACTCTGAGAACCAAGGTCCCGGGCAGGCCCTGAACACATGTGGATCGCACTATTCGTCATCAGTAACCTTGAAGCCAAACACTGAAATGCGACAAGGCCGTGTTCCGAGGCTAAAGATCAAATTACGTGGCCGGGTGACGCACGAAGCAACGCGAAGCAGCGTCTCCTACAAGATAGGTGACGTTTGAAGGAACATGATGCGATGCTGCAACGCAACATCAATATCACAAGAATGTCGTCTCGGCACCCCCCGCACTCTCGTCAACCAGGACGGCTTGTCACGTTAACATAGTCGCCCCATGGCCGTGTACTTGGGTTTTCAGGGCAACAGGCTGAGTTGGCCTAGCCCTCACCAAGTTCCACAAGACAACATCAACCAAAGATGAGTGGACAGCCATCGTAACCAAGAAAATGTACTCATATTATCATATCTATTGCTTCGTGGCCTTGCCCTTTACTCTATTGATCAGCCCCGCCAACTTGGCCTTCAACGCCGGCCCCGTTGCTTCATTCGCGCCCACAAACCTCCTGATGAGGATATTGTACAACCCGCCAAACGCAAGGGCAATCGCCGTCGACGTAAAGATGATGACGTTGTACGGCATGCTAAAGTCCGGCGTCGGCAGGTACAGCAACAAGCTCGTCGTGCGGAGGTTCATCACCTTGGGCTCCAGCGTGGTGATGACCGCCGCAGCAACGTCGAAGCCGCGGTTCGCGTCGGGCGGGTACTCGGTGTATCGCAGGATGGACTTTTCAAAGTCGTAGGTGAGGAAGACGGTGCAGTGCGGCGGGATGCGCATCAGGAGCTCGAGCTGGGTGCCGCGGGCACGGTCGAGCGCTGGGCGGTAGTAGATCTTCTTGATGAGGTCTGTCGAGTTTTCCGATGGCGAGTCTGCGATGCGGGCGGAGAGGGTATGGAGGTAGATGCGCATGAACCAGGGAAGGGATTCCATGTAGACAAACTCAACGTCGGTGTCGCTGGGGTTGCTCAGAATAGCCTGGACACCGCCGTGTTGCTGGCCGTGGCCGTTGAAACTTCGTTCCGCGTAGAGAAGAGGGGTCTCGGGCTTGTTAAGAAGCTTATCCTCGTCCTGCGACTCGGGCTTGACAAGCATGAGTGTGAAATCGGCGTTGGGGTCTAGGTGGTAGCATCTCGAAGTACCGTCTTGGGCCTTGATCTCTCGTGCGCCCTCGGTAGAGTACAGGTCTCGAGATTCAGGGATCTGGACGCAGACGGGAGGGACCTCGGGGTCAGTGAGGGGGCAAGTCCCCTTCATAGTTCGGCCAAAGACCTGGGAGAGGGTCCAGTCCTGGCCGTCAAGGCTATCGGCGGGGAAGCACGTCTTGTCGGAGTGGTATGGCTTGGAGTTATCACAGAGGAGCTCATGGTCGGGAGGAGGTCTCGGGATAGGGTTGTCTAGAGCCACATGTTAGGTGAGGGGCGATGGCAGTGGTCAAGGGGGAGCGTACTTTGAGGCCTCTTGGAGCGGTTCACGTCAAGAACCATGTCAACGGTCTCCTCCATCTCCAAAACGCAATCGCCATCCGATGTGCACTTGGGTCTCACGTCAATAGCCATGCTCTGAAAGGACGCATCGAATAGCTTGTGGCCATCCAACAGACTGGCAATACCAGCCTTGCCCTTGCACGGCAGCAGCTTCAAGAAGGGCGTGAGGTTCTCGGTGCAGACAACCTCGTGCGGTAAAACACCATGGAGAAGCCTCGTGCTGGCAAGCGACGTGTTGGAATGGTCGCCATCGGGCTGGAACGACATGACGGGTCGAATAGTCCTCGTTTCGTCAATGAAGTTGAGACTGGCGCAGAACAAGCCCGACAGGGCATTCGTCAACGTCAACCATTTCTCATCCGCCTCCTCATCCGTCTCGGCATCCAGCCACGCCCAAAGCTCGACTCCAGTGCCACCTTCGCGCGTCCCATCCCAGGGCCGAGCACCCCAGCGCTGGGCATCCCACCGACCTAGGGTGAATCGAAGGTGCAGCTCTCGAGTGCCGGCATATTGTAAGATCTGACCCAACGACCGCGGGAAGAGACGAAAATTGTGCGCCTCAAAGTCGGCGATCGACGTGTTGGCTCGGAAGTTGAAGCTCGCGAGAAGCTGCGATAGGGGCAGTGGACGGAGGGTCAATTGCTCGTGATAATCGGATGCGGCGGCCGAGATGGGGGCGAAGCCATGGGTAACTGCCAGGAGGAGATACGCCAGAAGGTGGCGCATTTTGAATAGATTAACTGTAGAAAGGGCTGTAGATTGCGAGATCCAGCTGGATTTCACATCTCACCTCGGCCCTGAGTTGGTCGTCGTGATTTAGCCTGGAGCCATCGCATCGCTGGCAGTTCGTTCAACTCGCGACGTGGACATGGCAGCGAATGCAGTAAGCGGTGAAGCTCGGCATAAACATTTCCCATCGCCGGCGCGCGATCCTCCACATGCCGTCGCCGTCGCATCTCCAAGGCCCCGCCATCTTGAACAGCTTCCATTCTCACCAACAAGCTTCGCGCAAATCCCACGCCATGGCCGCCGAACAGAGGAAGCTGCTTGAGCAGCTCATGGGCGCCTCCTCGTCATCGCGTGGCGCCCAGCTCTCTCTAAACGACCCCAAAGTCTGCCGGTCGTACCTCGCCGGCACCTGTCCCCACGACCTCTTTACAAACACAAAACAAGATATTGGACCGTGTTCCAAGGTGCATAATGAGGGATTGAAGACCGAGTACGAGGCGCTGCCTGACCGCGAAAAGCAAAAGTATGGCTTCGAGTACGACTACATTCGCGATCTCCAAAAGTATATAGACGAGTGCAACCGACGTATCGATGCTGCGCAAAGGAGGTTGGAGAAGACGCCCGATGAGATTCGTCAGACCAACGTCTTGGTACGATCCCGCCAATCACAAACTTGTTTCAAGGACTTGCTAACTGTCCACAGCTCAAAAGCATCTCCGACCTCGCAGGCTCTATCAACAACGGCCTCCTCGAAGTCGAAATCCTCGGCTCCATGTCCGAAGTCTCGCGTGCCCAGGACGAGCTCTTCCGCGTCCGCCAAGCGACCCAAGCCAAGCTCGACCGCGAAAAGGAGCTCAAGGCGCTCTCCGACACATCAGGTCCCTCGGGCCACCAGAAGCTGCAGGTCTGCGACGTCTGCGGCGCGTACCTCAGCCGGCTCGACAACGACCGCCGTCTTGCCGATCATTTCTACGGAAAGATGCATTTGGGTTATGCGCAGATGCGGAAGACGTATGATGCGTTCCCCAAGGAGATGAAGGGCAGGTCGAGGCCGCCTTTGGATGATGACGGTCCTGGGATGGGGGGTCCGCGGGGGCCAAGAGGATCGGGAGGTTACAGAAGCGGTCGTGGAGGTAGGGGATACCGCGGTGGATGGTAATGTAGGCCAGAGGCTGTCTTTTGCTGCATGTTTTGGGGTTATTCCAGGGCGTTGGGGTGTTGTGTGTATAAAATTGGACGCATCTTGAGACTGGATGTGGTGACACTTGTAGGGAGAGCATTTCAATGGAGGATGAATACCCTTTCTAGACCAGGAGCCCAGAGCGTCGAGGCAGGAAGAGAGCTTTTCAATGTCGCTTTTACTATGCTGTTTATGCTATGCTGCCTAATGGTATTTACCAACTGAGTCTTTGTTTCCTGCTGTGAAGCCGCTTGGCATTCTTGCGGCCCATGATTGCTCCTGTTCCAACCCACAGAAAGGTATCCCAACTCCCGCTGTTCCCGTCATTGTCACCGCGAAGACATCATGATTTGTTGTTGTTCATCTCATCAAACTCTTCCATCTCATCGCCCCACTTTCCACCAGTTGGCGGCGTCAACGGTGGTGGAGGCGCTGCCGCCGCAGCAGCAAAGGCCGGCTTATCGGTCGCTGACGCGGATCCTGCGCTCTTCTTGGCCTCACCCGGCAGAGCTGGGAAGTCTTCGGCAGCCGGTACAGCTTGTTTTGTGGGTGTAGAAGCGCTGGGACCGCCCTCAAGGCCGCCGCGTCCGCCTCGTCCGCCCCGACCGCCCCGACCACGTCCTCGACCCCGGCCGCCACGATGTCGCTCGTCCAGGAATCTGTCCACATCCTGCTCTTCACCCTCTTGAGGCGCGAAGCGACTACCACTCAAGCCAGCGCTCCTGGATCCTCGAATGCCACCGTTTGCGCCCCTGAATCCCCGTCCAGCTTCCTCCTCTTCCAGAGCTTCCTTGCCTTCATCCCAACCGCCCTCCTTCGTTCCCAGCGCCTTGAGCTTTCGTTCTCGATTCTTGGCGCGTTCATCCTCCATCTTGCGCCTGTCCTCCTCGCCTCGTCGCCGCTTCTCGGCCTCCGCTGCGCGTCGCTTCTTGGCGTCTTCCATGCCACGAGCATAAGCTGCGGCGTGATCCTTCTCGTCCTTCTCGGCCTTCTCAAACTTGCGCGCCTTTTCCGCAGAGATTAGCTTCATGTGCTCCATCTTGGCAGCCAGCTCCTTGTCTGTCAGCTTTTGTCGCGGATTCGCGCCAGACTGCAGACGCGATGTGGCATTGGCAGCTGTGTTTGGCCCATGGCCAGGCTTCTCTCTGGGAGCAGTGGGTGCGTTCGGCGGTGCGTTGGAAGTCGGTTGCGGAGCCTGTCGAGCGGGCTTAGGGCTGGGGGCTGGGGAGGGTTTGTCTGCGTATCGCGACGACGAGAGACCAGACGGCTTCGCGGGAGGCGCTGAGCTTGCGGGGGGCTGCGATGCGGGTTGCTCAGGAATTGCGACGGGTTGTTCCAAAGGTGCTACTGGCTCAGCTTCTGACGCGGGCTTGACCGCCTCGGTTATCACAACAGTTTCGCTCTCGACGGGCTCGAAGTCGTCGTAGAAGAGATCATCGTCGGTGCGACCTCCAAACTGATCGTCCATGGCGGGCAGTTACTGTGCTGTATAGCGAACGCCGGTAGATGTAGCTAAGTATATCTGATCTTGAATTCAATTGCTTGCGCAGAGATGAGAGCTTCTGAAGCAAAGAGCAATGGAGCAAAAGTTGGAATGGTGATGAATGAAAGCTTGGGTTGAGGTTACACCGATACCCCGCCACAATCACTGGGCGGCACGTACCTACCTACAGTACATACTTGCAGGTGGGGGAGCTAAAAAGGGCGGGCGGTGAGTGGAGCCGGTGGCAGACTGCGCGGCTAATTATCGGGTGAGCTTAATCTGAATCTAGCCATTCGGTGAACCTCGGTGAACTTCACTCGCGCGGAGTCCTTCTCGCATCAAGTTGTTTGGAGAAATCATCGTGTGCTCCGGCCAATCTCGCAAGCACAGCCGCCTTCAGCTCCTCCTCCGTTCGTGTCAAGCTGGTCTCATATCTTCGACAAACCGCTTCCACGTTCCCTCTCTTTCTGTATCCATCCTGAGCGCAGACAATCGCTCTTCTCGACTTGACGCTCAGCCCAAGCTCCAACAAGCTGATGGGTGCATCCGTTGAGCTGTGAAAGAAGAAGACGACAATGTCGGCAGCCTCCTGCATGTCCAGCTCCCACCAAACCTGCTCCTCCCAGCGCTTGTCCGAGAAATCCTCCTTCCACGCAGAATTCCAGTCTTTTCGATCTGGGTTGAGAATGGTGACGGGGTACTCGGCGAGAGCTTGAGTGAGCGTATCTCGCCAGTCGGGCTCGCCAGTGCTGCTGGTTGTTCCAGCGAGGAAGATGAACATGTTTTTCTTGCCATCCAGCCCTGGCCTTTGCGGGGCCATGAGGATGCGAGCCTGTGATGTCATTCTTCGGCTATTATCGATTGTCTTTAAGTGAATGCCTGCGCAAAGTGAATGACAACAAAGTGAATGAAAATAAATTGTCATGGATATCAGATGTGAGTTTGATCTGAGATCCCCGCCTTTTGAAACAGGCTGCAAGCAGCAAGCCAGCCACACTGTCATTGGCCAGGCAAGCTGATAATTGATAGACTATAAAAGGCGTCTGGCTCTATGTGTTTTGGTCTTTGAGAGTTTCTGCAGATAAATGAGCCGCGAATACCTTTAACCTGTTGTGCCAAATGATATATACCGCTCAATAATGCCGTATTCTAATACGATTCAAGGCAGTAGGTTCATTGCCAGACTTCAATTGCTCCCCATTCACCTTATAGAATCTCGATCACTTACTTTTATGAGATTATTATCTTTACTTCCTAGCACCCAAAGTGAATTCCATCGTGAGCTTCACTGCCCATGGACCCGTCTTATTCATTCTATTGTTCTCGCGACGGTATTGAATGGCGCTCAGCCATGAATAGAGTGAATGCTCTACAGTAACAAAAAATCGACCTGCTTCTCCGGAAACCATATAAATTTCTCACCATCACCTTCTGAACTGTGAAATCTCTTCTTCGTCACCATACAGTTCTTCTTTACACTCCCCGCCTCTTCTCGAGAAACTATATACAGTTCTTGCGAACAACTTCTGAACCGTGAAGTTCGTCTTCTTCTTCTTCTTCTTCTTCTTCTTCTTCTTCTCCTTTATACCGCCCGCCTCATCTCCCGGCAATCCCTCCTTTCTCATTGCGCTGTCACAATCATGTCCTGGCAGATGAAAGCGTTGCAGAAGAACAGGACTCCACTGCCGGATGCTCCGGGGCGACGACCAGGGGTTAACAACTCGCTGGCGTCTGCTCCTCTTGCCGCAACTCCTGCTCTCGCCGCTCCCACTGCTCCCACCACTTCCTCTGGTGGCCCTGCTCCAATGCAGGCAGTTACTCAACCACCCGCCGTAAGTACTCCCAAACCTGACTTCCTTCCCTTGTCCGCACTCATGCTAACCTGGCGATATCGTACAGACTTCCAGCTACAACTACTGGACGCTGTCGGACTTGGAGCTGCTGATTCGGCTCAAGGAGGTAAACGGAATGTCCTAGGCGGACATTGGTGTAAGCCTCACCCCTGTCCTAGTCACATTCTTTTGTTCATTGCTCACTCTTCTTCCTTAGTTGCGCTTCCCAAACCGAACGTTGGAGTCGCTAAAACAAACGTACTCCAAGCGGCGACACCGCTTGTTGGCTCGCCTGAAGGCGGAGGGAAATGCTGAGGAGGGTGACTCCGCAGGGGGTGACGCCGGGGAGGATTAACTGGACCAGGTACAAACCTGCCCTTTGGAGGATGCGGAAGGAGTCCTTAATATAATGTTGACAGTGGTTGAATCATTCCTGCGGAGCGCAGTAGAGCAAAGAAAGGGCTTACCAGAGTTGACAAGCATGGCCACCCTCAAAGCACTTTCGGCAGCGCCCAGAAACCCCATAAATGGTCTCACAGCGCGCAAAATTGCGCTTTCCAGCGATCACACCGCGCAGACAAAGCTCGCAGGGGGGGATCGAAAGGGATAAGCACAAAGTTGGGGGGTGGGTTGCGAGATTAATTGGTCATATGTCATTCGCAACATAACCACATCCTGACATCCCCGACACTTCTTAGACTTTGACTAAGGACAGAAGTTCCTCGCATACATATAGAAGCCATTATTCTCCATGCTAAAAGACGGCCGTCGTATTGATCTCGTATATAAAGATGAACGCGTTTAGACAGCAGCTACCACTCTTTATAAGTTCCCATAAACTTGCGCGCTTCTTCCCTGACTTAGCCATTCTTATCCCATACTAGCAATAAACTACTGCTGTATAGGCAACACTCGGCAGATACTGGTCACTAAAGGGTCAGTTTTATGGCCCTTAATGTTCAAGTGTATAACCCAAAATCAGCCGCTTCCCATGGGTAGTAGATCCCCAGGTGTCTTTGCGTTGAGGTGTTTAACAAAACCGATGACTTAAAACCCGCCTAACCTAGAGAAGTCCCTCAAGATTGGAGTCGCGACGTCGTCTTGCTTGTTTTTAAACTCCAACTGTTTACGATGATAGAATGAGTTTATTTATGAAATTTGATCTTTTCTCTCGAGCTCGTCTCCGCAAGGTTAGCATTGGACGTTGGAATGTTGAATGGTTTACTGAACACCCACCGTGACTAAGGCCCCAGCCGCCCACACCGCAACCATGGTTCAGCAAGGCTGTTGGTAACTTGTTCCCTTTCATCCCTCATTGTAAACTCACCGTGTTTAACCAATTTGAAAATAATTTCTGGCAAAATGCTCGTCACTCATAGCGAAGCCGTTTCTGAGTCTAAGACTCACCGGATCATATTTTACCACCAGACCCATTACAAGGACGACCGGTACATCTCCATCCTCCCCGCTCTCCATGCTTCAGCCGGCGTCACCCATGTCATCATCGCAGCGATCCATCTCAACGCCCCGGACAACATCACCATCAACGACGACCTGTACGACTCCTCAAAGTACATACCGCTCTGGGATGAGGTCCGTCAGCTCCAGGTCGCGGGTATCAAAGTTCTGGGAATGCTGGGCGGCGCAGCGCAGGGTTCGTACACCAAGCTTGATGGTTCGCTTGAGGGCTTCCACAGGTGGTACCAGCCGCTCCGGAAGATGATCGCTTGGGCGGGCTTTGATGGACTGGATCTTGATATCGAGGAGGCCATGTCGATTGGGGGCGTTGTCCGCCTCATCGATCATTTGAAGACGGACTTTGGGCAATCATTCCTCATCACGCTTGCGCCCGTCGCGCCGGCGCTTCTCAACAGGCAGAACCTGGGCGGCTTCAATATCGAAGAGCTAGAGAAGGGATTGGGCTCGCGGATAGCGTGGTACAATACGCAGTTTTACTGCGGCTGGGGCGACATGAGCAAGCCACACGACTACGACGCCATCATCGCGCGGGGATGGCCGCAAGAAAAGGTCGTCGTAGGTCTCGTAACAAACCCAGCGAATTGTTCTGGTTATGTGAAAGATGCCAAGTTGAAGGCATGTCTCAGGACGTTGCTGAATAGGTATCCGAAGATCGGAGGCGTCATGGGATGGGAGTATTGGAACGCGGTGACAGAGGAAAGTCCAGAAGTAGGCACGCCGTGGAAGTGGGCCGAGATGATCAATGACATCTTGAATTCGGAGTCGAGGAATAGACTAAGTGATATATAAGTGTCATATATCGGTAGTAGCCATCGGTAGTAGCCATCGTTGCCGTTGTCATGGACATCTATGACGACAGTTAGCGCCACGCTCTAAGTGAGACAGTTGACAACCCTACAAAAAACCCAGATTATTGTTTCTACTTGCTGCATCGTTGCTGAAATCTAGAATTTTAGACATCAAGGTGCTTGTGTTGCTGCATTAACCACAATTGTGAAAGAAAACTGACCAATCCCAACAAAATGGCTTCCGACGAACAACATATGGAGAACCACCAGCATGAATTCGACCACGACAACTCAAAAGGCTGGGAAACTCAGCCTCCCTATCAAAAACCAGATGAGGCCACAGAACAGCGCGAATCCTTTGAGCGAAAGGTTCGTGGCTCATGTCATTGCGGGCGAGTCAAGTATTGGCTGAGCAAGGACAAGCCACTTGCATCCAAGTATTGTCACTGTTCCGACTGCAAGAAGATTCATGGTACACCCTCTCACCTCTCTATCCGACTCTATAACTAATGTCTCCAGGCGCTCCATTCCAGTGGGCTGCCATCTTCAAGAAAACCGACCTGGCCTTTGAAAATGGCGTCCAAGGCTTGCGGTTCTACAAGACCTCGACAAACAAGAATGAGCACGTGCTTCCCTGTAAGGTTGGCTGCTCCGAGTGCGGGAGTTGGATCATGGACGAAGGCAGGAACATGGTGTTGCTGTTCCCGACTCTTCTGGACCTCGACACAGATGAGTTGAAGGAGAACTTCAAGGGCCAGTGAGTCTGCAGACACAGTGAATTCGAGACCCGGCTAATAATGAATAGGTGCCACATCTTTTACCCGCAGAGGGTTGTAGATATCCCGGATGGAACACCAAAGTGGACAAAGCTGGATGAGAAGAGCGAGCTTATGGATGAGCCCTCAAACAACAAGAAGAGAAAGACCGATCAAGAGCAATAGTCGTGGTTCGAGCGGAGGTGTGGAAGTGATTGACACACTAGGCAATGATTGCTCGAAGCATTATATAGCATAATGACAGCGGTGGGAAGTATCAGGATAAGATTGCTGGGTATATTGATTTTTGAAAGACAAGCGTACGTTACGTCAAACATGAAACGTCAGTAACCAGCAAATGAAGAGGCTGACTTTCCAATACAAACATATATGTTGTTGCTTCGATCGCTAGTCGAGTTGCTCCGTTCTCCGTACTATCGTTGACCACTAACAAAGCCACACCAACCATAGCCTCTTCTCTGCCGATTCTACTTGACTGTATCTGAAAGGCTCAGCGTCCCAACTTTGTCAGCAACATCTTCCGTGCGGGATGGCGTTGAGCCGCGCAGTCTTCGTTTAGGATGTAATATCCTTCGTTTAGCTACGGGCGTTCCCAATTCGACCTTTGATGGTCCTTCACCAAGCATCGGTATTCTACTGCTGCGACCAAGATTTAGCAGACTAACACATTGTCAAGCGTATCCAGATGTGTTCCTTACTTTTCCTTGGGCGTGTACGGTGATCCAGCCAATGCTTCGACATCCACAATTCCTTCAGCATCAAGTATCTCCTTGATGACATCCGGATTGCTGTCAGGAACACCCAGAACGCTTTTGCAAAGGCTCACAGCCTGTTCATTCACCCTTTCGGTCACTTCCGTACCGGGATCTGTCATAATCCACTCTACCAGGCGACGGGGCAGCATTACCAACTTGGACAGCTCCCATTTCGTGGTGCTGACATAGATCTCCAGTCCATCTGTGTCCTTGATGCCTACTCCACCAATGGGGTTCTCGGTGGCTATGTAGTCGTTATCGCGACGGTATACAAGTCTCGATACAAGTACTGCGACGGGAAGTACTTTCGCCTCCTTCAATAGATGTAGTAGAGAGTCTCTTGCGGCCGAAGTGGTCGTGCGAGGACTTCGAAAATGGACGGCAATACTGTTACAAGATGTCAGAGATCATCGCTGCGAAGATTATAATACCACCCACCGGAGAAAGCCAGCAGCCCGAGATGAAATCAAGTGTTCCCGCGCGGGATTTGATATCGAGCCCTCGACATCAACTGTCTCTTCAACGTTCCAGGACAGATATCGCCTCTCAAGATCGGCCCACACTAGGAGAGGCTCAAGTAACCATACAGTCGCTGTTTCAAAGTCAAGCATTTCAATTTGATTCATGAATGCTTCCTTGAGATGCTTCCGGTCGGGAATGGCGAACTGTGTCTCAGCCGAGCACAGTCGGGCCCAGCCATACGGTTGTGCGACAGGAAAAACAGAGCTTTTGAGCAGCCTGTCCCTGTCAAGGAGATGCCCGTATGTCGTAATTGACCGACTCAGTGCAACCAAAAGGTGCTTGGCTGTGTCCACTGGTGGATGTGACGGATCTAGTGATACCAAATTCACCAAATTATCATAGACGACACCGATATCGACGTCCGGAACTCGGAGAAACTCGGTGAAGAAGTACTTGAGCTCGGGATACTGTTTGCTTAGCTCGTTAGCCTCCGGGTTGTCCAGCTTTGGGGCCCAGATGCAGGCAGTCGAGTGACACCACGTCACAGTGTCGCCCGAGACGACGAGAATACGCTCTTCGTTTACAAACGCTGATCTACTCGAATGTTAATAAAGAACTTTTGAACGGGATGAACTCACCTCAACTGAGCAGAATCGTTCTCTGAAAGGTTAGGCCTCATCGAATCCAAGATACGATACAGAACGCCGGCATGCTCATTCCAGCCCGGCCGTTGAGTCTCCCGTTTGTCCAGCTCGTTCAAGACAGTTCTATATGTGGCACTTGGGATCCCAAGCGTTTGCGTGTAGAAATCTTTCAACTCTGCGATTTCAGACTCTGTGGCTTTCCAGTGATCAGGGACTGGAAGGAGCATTGAGATTGGAGAGTGGTTGGTCAACTCGATCGGACCTTCCACCAGGCATCCACTGGGTCTATCCCAATTTCGTTCGTTGTAAACGAGTTCCATCGTTTCGAAATAGGTTCTGTAGAAGTAAAGCGTCAGTTGGTGCCGCCACATGAAGCATACAGGTTGATCTTAGTTAATAATCCTAGATCCACGTACCTCACTCTTTCCCGAAAGGTATGTACGTCTTTCGATCTCTTACAAGTTGCATGGATGTGTAAATACAGTTCCAAAATGCGGTGCGGAGACTTGACCTCCCCCCATGGTCCGTGTAGTTTTATGCAGAAAAGAAGGTCGACATAGAACTTAAGATCGTCCTGGGTCCCGACGCCAAGGTCCTTTTCAAGAAAACTCCACGGTCCGAGATCTCCGCGCGGAGTTACCGGCGGGTCAATCTTGAGGAAGGGGAATGACTCGTCCAGCAGCATGTATTCGTTTCGAAGATACAAGAGCTTCGGTACGAGCAGGTATGAGGATTCAATCGGCCATATTTCCTCCTCTTCACAGGTTACATCCAAAGCCCGCAGCTCTGTCAACAGAGAAGGATTCATCCGCGCCGTGTTTCCATCTTGCTGCCAGGCGTGTCGCAAGTAGTTTAGGAAGTCATCTGGCCGCTCCCTAGCGAACTCGCGGCATTGCAACGACAGGGTATGCCCCTCAACAAGACGTGTCTCGATGGTCTCGCTGCTCTGGAAAGGCTTTTTGGGTCGGAACATGGCGTGTTTGAACGGTTTCTTAGTGGACTAGGTCAATTAGAAGGCTTTCTTGTAGCAAAATGGCCCAACCTTAATGCCCAACGTGCAGTGCATTCAGCCGCACGAACAAGGGTTCGCGGAAAAAGTATGAGCCGAGGATGCAGGCGAAGTGTTTCCTCCCTTTCAATCTTTTTGGCGTTAAGCCTCACTTTGAGCCCATGAAGCTGCCAATTCCTGGTGCGCTGCCAAGCCGAGCCTCGTGTCCGTGTGCTGTTTTAGTGCAATACATAGACATTAGCAGTGAGGAAAGCTGGGTCAAATGATGGAGCTTTCTATAAGAAAGCTCCACTGTGACCAGGCTCCCTGGACAGAAAGATTGCCGAGCTGCTGTTGGCGAACTTACACCGAGGTTCTAGGGTATTATAGGTGCATAACGCAACAGCGAGTGGACTGGACACGAGTAGCAGGTGGCTTGCGGTTGTTGAGATTCATGAATTGTATATACTAGAGTGAGAAATATGCCTTTGTCCCCTGGTTAAAGGCTTAGATATGGAAGCGTTATCTATATTTGTGTTCCTAGCCGAAGCTGTGGACAATCTGTGCCTCAGTTGAGATCCCCAGGCAGAGTTTGTTTAAGGATATAGACGATATTCACAGCTCTTCACTTCAACCAATCACAACACGTTCCGGGCGAATGGTTTAGTGGTATAATACTCCCTTAGCAAGTTTCCTCCACTGGTTATTAGCATCTGGGAGTGGTCCAGGGTTCGATTCCCTGTTCGTCCAACTTCGGTGGTTAGAATCCATCATTTATCACACTTTCTTTTTGGCCCCTCTAGCAAGACTGCACTCAGCATGGGGTCTGGGCTCACAAAAAGCGTCCCTTCTTTTTCAAGTTTGAAGTACATACAATATGAGCGTGATCATCATTTCAGTCTCATTTTTGGCATTTTTATGATGTTAAGCTCTCCTTGGCGCGCTCATCAATAAAGAGAACTCCGACACACTCCACAAGCAAGTCAACGGCCAGACTTCTGCTCGGCCTCTGTCTTAAACGTCTTGAACTGCCGAGTCGGAACTTTCTTCATAAACATTTCATCCAGTTCCTCGTATGAACGGCCAGCGGACTCGGGATGGTAGAACCAGAGAAACACAATTGATATAACTGCCATGCCACCAAAGATGAAGGCAACCTTTGCTCCAAGGTTGGCCTGGTCTGGATTGAACAGAAACGGAATGACAAACGCCCACATTGTCTGGGAAGAAATTTTGTCAGCAACTACAAGACTTCATCTCGGACCTATCATCAGCTTACCATGAGTGAATTCTGCAGGGCGAGAGAAATGGAGGCTGTTTTGGCTCGGAGTCGAGCTGTGGCGATCTCCGTGAGAACAGAGTACGCAGTAGCCCCAATGGTGCAGTTGTATAAATAGCAGTACACCAGCAGCAGAGCAACTGTGCCCTTGATTGCGCTGGGAGTGGCTACGACAGCAAGCCCGCCTGTTATCATCAGAAGGACAGTAAGCAAAAAGAGTCCCCAGATTGTCAGCCCTCGGCGGCCAACCCTGTCAATGAGGAACCAAGAGGTGATATTGCCCAACATTGATAGGACCTGCTGTACGATGCCGAGAGTAAAGCTCATGCGTGAGGAGTACCCGGCCAGTTGCTGGTAGTAAGTCGCGTAGTTAGACACAAAGAATACTCCGCATAAGGCTTGGATGCTCATGGGGGCGACAGATATGATGGTGCGGCGGAGGTTGGACTTGCGGAAGCATTCAAAGTAACTGGCCCCGACTGTTTCTTTGCGGACCTCGGCAAGGGTTAGAGCAATGACTGCCAGTCGTTTCTCAGTCTCGATAGCATTGTAGCCTAGGCGGTTAAGAGACTTGATAGCCTTGTCCGTCTTGTTATGGTCAAGGAGCCACCAAGGTGACTCAGGCATGAATGGGAGGATGAGGAAGCCAAGTCCGCTGACAGCATACTGGGAAACGAAGATGGATCGATAAGCCCAGCGTGTTGTCCCGCTACCCGTTTTGTTTGTAATCAGCGAGATGATGAAGGGGCCAATGGTAAAGGCGATGGCCGCAGCAGCTGTCAGAGTCCCTCGAAGAGCCAAGGGAGCAACCTCGCCGATGTAGGTCATGCTGATGGTGATGAAGGCACCGATAGGAAAGCCGGCAATGAACTTGCCAGCGAAGAAGACGGGATTCGTAGTGCTCACAGTTTCCACGGTGATGGCAGTGAATATGAAGAGATATGAGATGAACATGGTCCATTTTCGGCCGATTCGATCGGCAATATAGCCTGCGCCAAGGGAGCCTATGACAGCGCTGGGAAGCAACTCCTGTGTTAGCTACTACATGTCAAGTTGATTCATCGGCTACGTACGAAGCAACAGGAGCGCCGCTGTATGCAGACTGCCAACTCGCAGGAAGAACATAGTCTCCTTCAAATTCATTCCCAAAGTCCTTGCGGAACTGAGGAATGCTAATGACAATGCCACCAGCTTGGTTGTCAAAGCTGGTCAGGATGAGGACATAAATAGCGTAGATACACCATGCAAACGCCCAGGGCTGGTTCTTGATGGCCTTGATAGTGCCTTCTTCGTGGTCCTCGGCGGCAGTTGCATGGCCGATTTGCTCGATATGCTCGGGCTTCTTCATGGTCAAGTCATCCTCGATATCGCCAGTGGGGGGCATGGTGATTTTGCTGGGCTTGCTCATGTTGGTTTTCCAGGAAGGGCAAAAGGGACAACAGCGGATAGCAAAGAGAACTCTAAGCAGATATTGAAGGACGACTCCATTAGAAGTGAGTTGTTAGGCCACTAAGAGCACTCTAATAAGTTTACCCCGGATTCCCCACGGGGTAGATGGGACCGAAGTCTGGTGAATTGCATGGCCAAGTCTACAGATCACTCTCGCCTCTTCGTCCTCTAATACACCGAAGCAAATCTCTTTGAGGCAAGATTGGTAGATCTATACTAAGAGTATTCGGGAGTGTAGGCGTCATCCCGGTGGCTGATTGGGTTGTTTGCGAAGGGGGCCGCCTCTGGCTTGACCTTGTCTGGTCTATTTGTTGTCGATCTTCTTCAGCAAGACCAAGTTCCCCTCCCGGTCCTCGTTGCCGATTGTAGACATCTCCGCAGTTAGGTCGTGCCAGGGTTAGCTCCCGACTTCAAATCCTCCGTAAAAAGCCCGAAGAAATCTAACAATGGCTTAGTCTACTGAGAACTACCGAGCTGTGCCAGAGTTTAGCCATCACTTGATATTTCTAGATAGAATCGTCGCAACGTTGAACCATGCCCTGAACCGTTCCGTATTCGTGACTGTTCGGTGTATCGTCGACCGAAGATGGTGCTTGGCTTGCGGGGTATTGCTGCAGAGTGTGCTTCATCTTAAGGCTTGGATGATCCCTTGATATCTTCAGAGTCTGGCAATTCCTATCGGGGATCTCTTGGTGCTGTTCACTTGTGGCTTGTCCAACCACTCTGAGGGCCATTTCCCCTCATCCTGCACACACATTTTACATGCTGAATCAGCATATGGAAGAGAACTTGGTACAAGATATGGAAGGTGATAAAGATATTACATATACCTATGCTAGACAGGAGTCGAGCTTACTCCTGCTCTTGCCATACAATGTGCTCGATATCTTCTTGACGGCTATAGACTACCCAGGACTCGTCGACTGCATATTCCTCTGGAAACAAAGGCTTGGGTCTATGGATTAGTCTATTCACCTTGGGCATTTTCACCGCTCCAGAACTCTTTGGGTTCAGTCAGGGTTTTGAGCATCTGACCAGGTCACTAGGTAGAATATAACTTGGGCTCATCAGCGCTGGGGTTGAGTTTATCCGTCACCAAATTTAGGACAGTGCATAGGGATGGATAAGGAAGGTTAGGTCTTGTTGTCACAAAGGGATGATGGCATCTAGGACGTTCTAAAGTTACATCCAATTATACCTAACAACTTTGACGCCTTTGATCGAATGAGGGGGCTCAAGGATGCATCATGAAGGATGTTGCAAAGCAGACATAGCCTAATTGCACCAATACACGTTGTAGGGTGCTTGCAATTTTGCTGATGGAATAGTGGTTATTATTTGCGACAAAGGAGTATCATCAATGTGACGAGACCCATCGGCTGGGCGAAGGGGTGGCTGCTACTTGGGTGAATAGAGAAAAGGTAAGTCAAGCTGCTGGGGAGCATTTGAACGGGCGGCGGGTAAAGCAGCTGAAAGTCTCAGAAGCCATGCGCCCATTAAACAGATGTGGTAGATCAGAGTCGGTCCATAAGAGGCAGCATCTCACCCATATTATTTGTCTCGCGATGGGCTTGACACTGTATCCGGATCTGTCTAAAGTGTCTCTTCTATTTCTTGCCACATTCTTGGTCAGAAGTCCCTGCTCCTTGGAAGTTGAACCCTTGGCGTAAGGATCGATCATGTCTCAGCGCCACTCCCTTGCATCCACCCTGACGATCATGAACCATGGTGATACCCGTTTCCATAGAGTGCCACTGCGTATAGTGATTCCTCCGTGGAATAACGAAGTGGGGGACCGTTGATCTGGCTTCCGTAACGTCGATTGAGCGCGCTTTTCTTCTTGACACGGCGGCTTTGGTGCCTGTCACGGTGTCATTAAGAGACGGGGTCGTAACGCATCGCAAGGGCAGACGCAACTCCTTTCTCGGCGAGGGCATGAATTGGCCATTGCTAACCAATTTACAGCTCCCAACCCTGTGCCTCGATGAAAAGAGTGGCCACAGATTGCAAGGAGTGAAGAAATTGAAAGACATAGACCCATCTTGTTGCAGTTCTCGGTGAGACATCGAGGCTGGTACAATCCCCTCCATTCCTCGAGATCAATACCGCCTCCCTTACACTCTTCCCGATCTAAATCGACAGTCCAAAATTCCAGTTTGAAAGGTTTTTCTTGCCCTTTAGCTTTTTTCAAGCTCTTTGCTCTCCTTAGCTCCCACGCCAGCCCAACCACATCAAAGAACGAGTTGCGTAGCAATACGAGGACGAAAGCAGGGACGGCTGAAAGGCAATACTCTCCCTGCCTTGTTTGGCCCTTCCAGCCACACTCAGGATGGGCAATCCGCATGATATGGTATGCGCGGCCCCTGAGCGAAGCATTTAGTGATTATCGCATTGTTCAGAACCACAAATCTTTGGTCTTGACACGAGCAATTGTAGTTACCAGCCACTTGGGTGAACGTGTCTCGCCACCAGAGAATAATGCAACAAGCTTTACTGGGCTCGCTGGAACGCTATCGAGGTGTTTTTAGACTAAGAGAGGGTGACACGCCCGAGGAGGGGGCTCTGGTGCCCAGTATATTAACTAGATCGCATCTCTGCTTCTTCCAATCTGCATCATCATCAGTCACTGAGAACTCCAATCACAAGCTGGCCATCATACAACGATAGACACGAAGACTATCAACACCTGAAATCTCCCAATAACCACGACATACTACTTGCTTAACTTATCGTCTTCACAATGAGGAGTTCATTGACCCTCCTGGCTCTCGCAGCCTCCGCTTTCGCTGCCCCTCAAGGTGTTACAGACGACATCAAGCCCAAGGAATCGGCTCCCAACGACTGCACAAATTCATACAATAGCAGGTTCGAAGTCACTATCTTCAAGACTGGGAATTCAAAGCGTGGTTTGGCCCAAGTAAGAACTCTCCCCATGCCTCCCACCTCTCACCCGCTCACCATGTACAGGAACGATCATGCAACGGAGAAGGCGTCTTGGTCATGTCGCTTAAAGACGGTGTCCTCAAGGATGCCCAAGGCCGCACCGGCTACATTTCTGAGAGCTATCAGTTCCAATTTGATAAGCCTGCCCAATCTGGCGCAATCTACACCGCCGGCTTCTCAGTTTGTTCCAACGGAACATTGGCTCTCGGATCATCGGCTATCTTCTGGCAATGCAAATCTGGCGACTTCTACAATCTATACGACCGCAACTGGGCCGAGCAATGCGAACCTGTTGAGTTTGGTGTCATGCCCTGTGGTGGAAGTCCCAAGGCCGCCCCCCAGAAGAGACTTGTTGGTCGCGACGTTGTCGTCACGACCGTTGTGACGGTTGTGTCAGACGGAACGACTAAGGAGGTTCCTACAACGATTGCTGTTCCTATGTGTCAGATTGGCGACGGCCAGGTTCAGGTCCGCACGACGCCCTGTGATGATATGGAATTGCCGATCATCACCGCTCCTCCTGTCAGCCAGGTATCAGATGGCAAGCTCCAGGTTCCTACAACTGCACCCCCTGCTCCTCCTATTGTCAGGCCTCAAGGGAACCCTTCTAAGCCAGCGGATGCTCCCGCAGGTGGCGAACCATCTGGCGACGAAGACACTGACAATGGCGGTGACTCTGGTAACGGTGATGATTCTGGGAGCGGCGATGCTGGCGCTGGTGATGACTCTGGAAGTGACTCGCCGCCCGCAACCGCTGGTGGCGACGAGCCAGCCGGTGGTGAAGGGGCCCAGGCTGGCGCCACTCCCACAAGAAACGAGACACCTGCGAACACTGGCGAGTCTGCAAATGACGATGAGCCTGCTGCAGGTGCTGAGCCTGCTGGGGGCGCTGAGTCTGTCACGGGCGGCGAGGCTACAGGAAGCAAGCCTACCGGTAATGCATCGCCTGCCGGAACCGGCGAGCCCGAGTTGCTAGCCACCGACACTGGTGCTGCTCCCTCGGAGGCTGAAGAGACTGGGAAGTCAAAGGCTACAGGCAAGGGCAACAAGCCGACGCGGGCAATCAAACCTTTCAGAACTCAAAGCAGTGACAGCGATGATTCGGAAGAGACCGACAGCAGCTCCGATGCTACTTCGACTGATGAAGATGAGTCCACGGAGTCAACGGCCCCAGAGTCTAATGCCCTGAGGCTTATTCCTAGTCTTAGCATTGCGTTTGTCCTCGGTGCGATTGGAGGCCTCATGGTTCTGTAAACGGCGATGAAGAAGGGGTATGGTGTGAGTTGATTGAGGTTATGAACTGGTCGGGATTATGATTCATTGATGGAAGGAATCACGTCCGCATATGAGCTAGCATAGATGAGGTGTTTCGTTTGACTTTGACTTTGACTTATTTGCATTAAACGCAGGATTATCAAGTGTTAGTATAATGAACAACAAAGTATTATATTTGCCCTACACACGAAGAGACACCAGGGTGCCCAGTTCTTGACACACTTTGCACAGTTCGCTTATGTAACTTTTCCAACTTCAGTGCAATCGTGATAGCATCATAATTAACCTGAAACGTTTTCCTACCTTGACTAATCGGTTTCTGAGTCTAGAGCGCTGGGGTTTTGCTACTACAATGCGGAGCAGACGCCGATGTTTGGTAGTATCTAAATTGAATTATCTATCTTCCCGCGCCTTTCTTCGGAATCAATTCAGTGAACTGTCATCCGGGCATGAACACAAAGAATAAGCACCGATCGCTCCGAGAATGATTCCTCATGTTCTCCACCAATTGAAGTCGACGAAAGTCTTATGTCATACAGAGAGTAGCGGCTAAGCTGAGAATCAGAATCTCATCAAAATCTGCCAACCTAACCCTTACAAAATCTGCCACAACACGGGCAGCCATTGCCAAACTATCGTCCATCACTTCACAGGGTCTACTGGCTTCCAGATCTTCCCATGGCAAGCCTCCTTCCGCTTCCAGACTGTCTTCAAGACAGTCTGGAAACCTCAACGCTCACGCACGCTATTATTATCCTCACACTTCTACTCGGGCTCCCTGTTACCATTGCCATATGGACCAGAAACATCTCCTCAACGCGTAGAAAGCCGCGGCACCTGAAAAGGTTCGGCCTGTCGTCCAGCAACATGGCGGATCAGACCGACACCAAGTTCGACAAACATGAAGGCACCGCAACCGACGGACCAATCCGCATCAAGGCGCTGTTCGTCCACCCAGTCAAGTCGTGTGGACCTATCGAGCTGGAACGTGCCTTGCTCACCAAGCCTGGATTTATGTACGACAGATGTTTCGCGCTTGCGACAGAGGTTGTCAGGGCAGACTCAGACTCAGGATCGATTTGGCGATTTATCAGCCAGCGGACCAAGCCCCTCATGTCCCAGATCAAGCCTGAGTTATGGCTTCCTCACGAGAAGAGCAACCCACATGACTCTCTGGTTGGCGCCGGTGGATGTTTAGTCTTGTCGTTTCCTGACCCGGATGCCCCGGGATGGATCAGTCGGCTCGATACGTTGTTGCACTCGTGGGACTTCTCTTCACCCACACGGGTGTCTTTCATAGTGCCACTCCAACCTACGGATGCCCTGATCGAAGAGTACAAGATCAAAATGAAGCCCTTTGCTATCCATGCCCGTGACGCAAAGGGCCTAAACATGGGCAAACTTCCTTCGGTGGCGGCGGCATTACCAAAGCTGAAGAGGTTTCTCAAGATCTCAAACGATCAAAACCTCACGCTCTTGAGGTGTACGCCGGATACTCTTGTCCGTACCGGCGGGAATCTTGCAGCACTTGAACATATTGGAACGCCGGCCGTGCACGGTTACACGGATCAGCAGCCCATCAATATCAACAGCTTATCTTCTGTCCACGCTGTATCGTCACTTCTGCCAGCGGAGAACCAGCCTCTCAATGCACTTCGCTTCCGCGCAAACATCTGGGTTACTGGTGCCCCCGCATTTGACGAAGAGAGCTGGAAACGATACCGCATCCTACCGAAGAATGTGAATTCCGAACTACGAGCAACGATGGCACCCACGTTATCTGTCGTCTGCAGGACTTCTCGGTGCACGATGCCCAACGTCGATCCGAACACGGGCAAATTCGATACAGACATCCCCCCTCCAGACATGACAAGAGGCAAGGCTCAACCAAGCACAACGTTGGTCAAGCATCGTACAGTGGAAGACGGGAACCCTAGGGCGCTCGGTTATTTAGGCATGCATTGTGTACCCGAGGATCGAAGTTTAAGCGAGGCTGAAGTTCAAAACGCGGAATTGTATGTTGAAGTTGGTGATGAGATTGAGGTCCTTGAACGAGGAGTACACCTCTACGGATCAAGCGGCAATGCTTACTAGTTGGTCCATACAGTAGTAGTTCAACGACACAAATAAGCAATAGACAAGCTACTCGAAGGATTCAGCACCTATAAATGGTTTAAGAGTTAAAGTTAGGAAATAAAACTATTAGTTTTGAATCATTTTCAGAAAGTTCGCTATGTATTCTATCCATAAAACAGTTACTCCATCAAATCCTCTGCTGTAATCCAGCCTCCTCTCATATGACCTAGTAACAGTTACCCTCGTAACAGTTCACAGTACAGTCATCCCTTGTAACAGTTAGCATGGCACACATTGGAAATCAGGCCCATACATAGACACTTACACTGTATCGCCGCAAGTCCAAGTGTTCTTGTTACAACACTGTCTGTCGGTGCCCACGCATGTCGCGTTGCCATTGGCAGGGCCGCAATGACCGTCGTGGGCGCGAAGTGGTTCTGGGACTTGAGAGTTTTTAGCATGGAGCGACAAGAGGCCGGGATGATAAACGTACATCCTTCCACACAATACCTTATATCGGGCCGAATAGACTTGCAGTCGTTCATGAGCCTGGGATTCAACTCGTAGAAAGTATCAAGGGTGATGTGATATTTCTTGGCTATTGAAGCGCATGTATTGGAATCAACCTTGGATCCAGTCCGAGTACTAAGCCGACAGTTGATGCCACCGGTTGCAATGACGCTGGCTTTCCAAGTTGATGGCTGGCATTCATCGTCTGATATGGCTGGGTTGACGAGAGCCAACCCTATGAGCGAGAGGCGTACTACCCACGAAGGTCCCATTGTAGATGCAAGTATTCGAGAAGTTTTGGTGAATAAACATGAAGATAGGTGGTGGAACACTGTGTATTTAAGAACCATAGTAGGGTATATCATGCCACGATTACCGTTGCACACGTTGACACTCTCCACAGAGCGACAAGCCGATAAAGTGAGATGGGGCTAATAAGATTTGACCCGCTCAAGCGTGATGGTCATTGCAGATCATGAAACGAGACTGTTCCCACTTTTGAGGCTCTGTGCTACAAGACTTTCTTTAGGGAGAAATGTGGCGCTGTCGTCGTCTCGGAGGCACTTGAGTTAAAACAGGAGACGTGATTTTGCGGCCTTTGCAGGGATATTCGAGGCGCTCGATGATTGGGTTTATGTCCAACCAGGTTCACCCTTGACATAAGCAAAATCATCGTTCAGTCTTGAGCGGAGATGAGTTCAAATTAACAGCTCCTCTTTTGATCTACAGGGCACCCAAAGGCATTCGTAGATGGCAACGCATGCTGAGTCTCAAAATCACAACATGATTTCATGGGTGCAGATGAGCGTAGACCCCTGCTCCAGGACTCTTTGCATCTCAATAAGGCTGAATGTGTTGCCAATCACCTTAAAGCAGGTATTCATGTGATGTTAGACATTGGCTCTTTGCATCGCAGCAATCTTATTCTCATTCTCAGCTTCAATCTATCTTTTGGCTTGCAACTAATCTAGTATTGTACGTCGTTTGGGTACATTTCCTCCAAAATCTGCCAGATTCGTCGGCGATTGGTGAATCCAGGGGGGACATCCAGTCCAACCTTCTCATGGGTCCACACACCCTCGTCTTCGTACTCATATGCGTCAGGGGGTGAGACTTGCGCAGGACTCATAACCTGTCTAGTCATCTTTTCCCAGTTCCACCGTCCTGTCTCTGACTCATCTGATGAAGTCTTGTCAGAAACAGCTGTGGTATCGAGGTCCCAAAGGAAAGGGATCTTGAAGAATACCTGCTTCCACATAGACTGAGGCATCAGGTAGTTACATTTGAGGGAAATAGAGCCATCCTGGAAAAAGGTACACATGTAGTCTTTGATCTCCTGTGGCAATGCCTCCATATGGCTCTTGAATTGCGTGAGCTTATTTGGTAGGTGACTGGAAGTATCACTCATTGGCTCGAGATTTGAGATTAGTTGAGTGGTCAAGTCGGGAATGACGATAGGATCCTCATCCCACTGTTGCAGACTCGTTAGTATACAACGCTGAGAATACGCATAATATAAGTTCTGAGCTTACCCAGCCTTTCCATTCATCGCCATAGTTTGCGATGCAGACATAAGGAATGAAATAGCGGTCAGTACCCAGCGAGAGTGGTTGACCGGGTTGAGACTTTGGTATAGGAGGGACAAAATTCCTGTCGCTTGTTCGCGGCTGGTTGCTGTATCTTGCACAGCGGCGTTCGAGTGTCAACCAGAGCTCACCAACTGAGCGGACTTGGGCATTGAATGAGGTTCTCATGACGCGATTCGCGATGTCTTCGCAAGCTGCATGAATTCCAACAAACATTTTTGCTGTGGTAATATGCGACGGATTATTGGGCTCTCGATCAACGTCATACTCGGATTGAAGAGATACTTTATGTTTATCGGGGAGAAGGTGCAGTGACCCTGGATAATGGTCTGCATCAGCGGCATAACGAACGACTGCTTCGTCGGCCACCTTCAGAGACTGGGGTATCTTTCGGCCATCTGGCCAGTGTGGACCGGCCAAGGCAACGACGTCGTCCTTCCACTCGTTATGCCCTCCAAGCACAATGCCGCAAATTGTGCAGTTGACATAATCAGGGTTGTACGCCATGGTTGATTGCAGGGATGTGGGTGGGGTGAGAAGGAATGTTGAAGAGTAGAGAAACGTAAGAGGAGAAGTGAAAAGGATGGGAAAGAAAGCCTACAGCTGAGAGGAAAGAGGGGCAGGTTTGAACCGTTTGAATGATTCCGAGATGGATAACATCAAGGAACTCCACGCTCTTGTGCTAACTTGACTTTGCGGCAGATCTCGGAAAACTCGGTAAGCGGCCGTGATCTGTTGCAAGGATGGACAGGCGCACGTCTCTATATATGAAACATGAAGATTTGCGGCCTCAAGGAAACCCCACATGAGGGCCGAGAAAAGGACCCTTAAACGGATATGCCCGTCGTCTGTGAAGAAGAGGAAGAGGTAGAATCAATATGTAGGGCTGACTAGAATGTGTGCGTGCCTGGGCTAGCTCGTCACTCAGCTGTTGGCGACATTCTCTCTCCACAGCGGAGCCGAGCGGCTGGTTTCGACCCTTTGGGAAATGCTTATATTAGGTCTTGTTTCGAAACAAGACATAGTAAGACCTCGTTTTTCTTGGCCCGGAGCTAAATACCTATATGCATCGTCGTCATGGATGATACCTGTACCCAAACCCTGCACATCTCCGTTCCAATGCGATGTTGCTCGCCGATGCATGTAAGACTCCTGTTATTTCGTCTTCGCCTATTAGTCGAAAGCTGACAATTGCAGTTCAAGCCCAACGCTCTGTCGGTGGAATCACTCCGCTGACCCGCGAATTTCCTGTAGATGGGCCTGCTTTGGTGTTTTGCAAGATGAAGTGATGCCGAGCATGGTCCGGGATATGCCCAGTATAGCATTTCGAGATCCAGCCTCAGTCGTTGGCAGTAGCGGCTCTCATGAGTGGAGTACTTTTTCTTTTCGCTTTCGAATATGAGGCTTTGAGCACTTCAAGACATTCTATTATATAGATGTCGCGAAAGCCCTGGTAGTTGATCTATTCGACAGCCACACTCGTTTCTTCCAATAGAAGTACACTCTCTTCTTAGTCGATCGTTCACCCAAGTCTTTCTTTTTATCATATTCAACGCCATGAGGCACTTTATACTCTTGACTCTTTGGAGTGCGGGAGCTCTGGGCAGTCCTTGTCGCCCACCAAGCCACCCACAATCATCGATCACTTCTGGAGCACCTGACCAAAGTCACCATGTGCCTTCGGGAGCCTCATCTACTTACCAAGACTTGACACCATCAAATCAGGATTCTGCGTTGGAAACCTCATCAACTTCCGCTGATGATGGTGATGGCCAGATATCAGTATCTATTCATTCCTCTTGGTCGGACTGGAGCTCCTTCACACAGGGTTCTGCAAGCCATACCAACGGGCTTCCCGAGAACTCTGCCGACACCCTGTCCCTCTCAGCACCTACAACGTCAGTCAGAGATATCCCAGGAACCAACACTGCCGCCATCGGCGCTGGAAAAACTTCTGGTGATGCGTCCAACTCTGGATCTCCTTCATCTGAAGGGCTCGAGTTGACTGAGGATATCTCAGCAACTGGCACCGCTACCACCTTTCCCGGAAAAGCTTCTGGTGATCCAAATGGCTCTGGTTCCTCTATCTTTGGGGGTCTTGAGTCTACCCAGGAAGTCTCAGGAACCGGTGCTGCCACTGTCTTGCCTGAAGAGACTTCCAGTGGTGCATCTGGTTCCGCCTCTTTCTCTGCGGGAGAGTCTGGGGCGACTAGAGACGCCGCAGATGCAACAACCAACGGGGTGCCAGCTACTACACTCGATAATGCTGGCTCATCCCAAACCGCTTCTTCAGGATCGCTGGACAAAACCCTCTCTTCTCCCGCTAACTCAGCAACTGGCACAGAGCAGGGCCAAGATTCCTCTGCGGATGTCACCAGGACTGCATCTGGTGAAACAGAGGCCCCTACCGAGACCAATCCACCAGCCACAACTGATGCCGGAAGCGCCAACACTCAAACTGCTTCAGTCGGCACCGACAGCCCACCCCAGAGCAATTCGAAGACATCAACTTCTGGTTCTGAGCACCCCTCAGGAACTGCTCCTGAAAACACCATCTCAGACGGACAGAGTACTCAGTCGCATGGCACAGCAGACTTGCCTACGACAACGAACTCGGGAGACTTCACTGAAGGTCAGACAATGACTGTCCCCACGGACTCGAATGGTGAGCCCACCAGCACTGCTGGTGCCCAGGACACGACGACTAAGTCCCAGGAAAGCGCCAGCGAGACTACGTCTCTGGGCTCGGAGAACCCATCAGCGGCCGGCACTACATCCGAAGGTGCCTTACCTTCAGAGACAGAGTCTGGACAGCCGAGTGCCACAGACTCAGACTCTACTCAGCCAACGACTGAGGCGGACAAGCCTACAACTAACCCTGTTCCTGGCAACTCGGATACATCAGCCACTGAGCCTTCATCAGCACATGACGAGCCTTCCACTATCGAGGGGATTACTACTGCAGATGCCACTACTACGACCGACTTGAATGTCGATTCCACTTCAACCCCGACGACGGCTGAAGGCATCACGATGCCATCAGCTACCACAGCCCCAGTGACTACCAGCCCCGCTACTGTCACCTCCGCTCCGGTAGAGACAGAGATCCCTGCAGGCTTCGCTCCGACGACCGTCAGCGGCCGTCCTGAATGGACAACCAACACTTGGATCACTACCACATCTGGTGACTCTCCTGAGCCAACCATCGTTCCAGTTCTTGTGGGCTGCTCTAAGTGTGGTGGAAAAGGCTCTGGCATTGTACTATTTGGATTCCCTCACGTCCCTGGTACGTGGTTCAAGTTTCCAGGTCTTCCCAAGCTTCAATTCCCTTGCATTCCTCCTGGATGCTCCGCATCTCCCAACACGTCTGAGGACGGAGAGGACGGCGAGGATGAAGACGACGATGACAAGTCATCGACCCCGTCAAGCACATGCTCTGATCAGGTCACTGTCACCGACTGCTTTGTTGCCTGCACCACCTACACTGGGTCAGCCGGAGAGACTATCACACCAGACTGCTCAACAACCTGCACCAAGACGCACACGGGATGTAGTGTGACTGGCACGACTACTACATCATCTGCTGCAGCGTGCGGCCCTTCAGGAGACAGTAGCTGTAGAGTGTGCAAGAACCGGAACCTGAACTCTGACATCGATCCGGAGCAACTGGAGCGAAGAAGTCTGGAGCGGAGAGGCGAAGCATCCGGACCAAGCAAACTCGGAGGATGCACATTTGGGACCATGCCTCTATTTCCTGAGTATCCCGGAGGAAAGACCGTCTTGAAATTTGAAGCAGATATTGTGTCCAATAATTCTCCCCTGGGCCAGATCAAGCGATGGTGGCGAACAACAATGGATAACAACTGCGTGCGTACTCTCGACGGCAACTTACCACAGTCTCAGTTCCCACAGGGTTTGACGGGAGATGATGGTCCTTCGATCGATCATGTATACGAGAAGAGCATGCTTCTGGAGTACTTTACCTATATCATCGACAGCGGTGTAAGCGCCGTCAACGTCAAGGGAATGAAGAGCGGAGGAGCTCAAGCCAAGATCAGCTGCCAGGACATGGAAGCTTATGGTGGCGTTCAAACGGGCACCAACCTTCTCCAGAAAGTTTTTGATGCCTATCCTGGAGCCAAGGCAAGCAACAACAAAAAGAATCCAGTTAACGTCAGGGCTGCACAATATCTCGATGACTTTATCGGTATGGACCAGTGGACCAATGGTATTGCAAAGGTAAGATGATCACGACACCTATCTTAAATCATTCCCAATCATGCTGACATTGTATTACCCAGGCATATGTGGCTACCCCAGAAGAGATACCGGCGTCGATTCAGAAGTCAGTCGATCAGGGTACAGAAGTCACTGATCATATGTCGATTAAGGACGCAGAAAAATATATCGAAGACAAGCTCTACAAGCTTGAGCGCCTGGCTATTGGTGTGGAAATGTTTAACTACCAAGAAGCGATTGACGCTCTTGTGAGGCAGAATCAACGAATCCACGCAAGGCTGTAAGTACAAACCTACCTCACCCGGCGACGCCATCTTCTGACTCTGGTATAGCGTGGATATCGATGACAACGCTAAGAACTGCATGAATGATGATGCTGTGAAGAACAACATCTGGTCATTCGCCGATCGGTACAAGGAGTTCATGGACAACAGATTCGACGGCACTGAGTCGTATTCTATTAATCACGTTGTCGATGACGCAAAGACGAAACTCATCGACGCCTTGCGAAAGGACGTGGTTGAGGCTGCTAAGATCAAGAATATGCCCCAAGGTAATCTTGTTTCTTGGACAGAAAGGATGAAGAATCTTGACAACACCAGCCGGGTATGGGCAGTATCGGTCACCTGGGACTGGACCTATGTGACCAAGCGAGATGGAAAGGAGGGCTCCTGTAACCTCCAAATTCCATCCACGACTTCTGAGGAGCCCTCTACTTTTACTACATCCACGAGAACGACGACTTTCAACCTATTAACGACTGACGAGATGAATTCTTCTACGGAAGAGACTCCTTCTTCGACCACCGAAGACGCCTCGATCAGACTGACGGATCTGCCGACGCTGACCCAGGAGATTCCTGAAGCGACTATTTCTACCCCTGATGGCAGCTCGTGTGTCGAGACGGCCACCCATACTCAATGTGCCTTGGGCTCAGGTGGCCAGCAGGCGTGTATAGAGAGAGAAAGCTGCGAGTCATGGGCTAACACCGAAACGACGAGCACTACGACGAGCACTACGACATCGGCCGAACCAACCCCTACGCTTGAGAAGCCAGACCCATCTAAGAACGAGAAGCACTGCTACGATTCTGGTCAGAAGTCTAACTACGGATCTATCGAAGCGGCTGCCGAGTCCTTCTGTCGCGACGTGGTTAATGATAAGGTTCAGGGCCCCGTCTGGTCTAACTACGAGCTCAACGGGAAGAAGCAACCCTTGCATGGTTATCACTTTAAGCTGGGCTTATCTGTCTTTGAAGGCTGTGCATGGACGGCGGACTACGATGAGTGTATGCGGTATATGCGCGTTCCCATCGATAGCTGCGACTGCTCCGCCCAGGGAAATAAGCAGGGTGGCTGGGTAGAGAATAATTGTATCTTGGCTAAGATCGATCCTAACAGTGGTACTTAGACATTCACTTAGTTTTTACTTTAATTTGCGCGTACATCTTTTCTTCATTTGATTCCGACGAGCGCCTGGTCTTTGATCCAATGGTGATAGATTTGACGATCCTTCATAGGCATATTTGGAGTTTTCTAGGGCTCCGGTGAATGCCCGGATTGCAAATCTTCCGCTGCTCAAGCTCACTTCCCGACATTCACAAAGCCCTTTAGTGCGATTATCAACGCTGGGTGCTTCAGCACTGGTGCTCGCATTCCATTACACGTTGATGTAGCTGAACCGAACAGGCCATCTTTCAACGTCTATAGTTTGTTGTAAACCATACAGATTCAACGGTGTTCTATTTTCAATTGCAGATAAAGGACGCTGATCAAGGCCGACCATCAGTAAATCACGGGCAGGAAACATATAGTCTAGACGTCTGGTCTTACGGGTAGAGAAAACGTAGCAAAGAAGGGCCCATGACATACCTACTTCCCCCAGTTATGGGCTCTTAGAACGAGAGTGACGAACAGTCTATTCAATGAATACGACCGCGGACTTTATTATCATAAGCTCGCATTTTATCGTCAGCTCGCACTCAACCACGCTCGTGATCCACTTCAGCTTTACCTGGCACCTCTCAAGATGGTTCCCCACAAGGTTTGTATTCGTATAGTCTCAGTGATACAATGATTCTACCGAATGACTTGTGTCTAGCTACGCCGCAACGTGGACCAATCCGGAAGAAACTAGCGAGTTAATCACGCCACGTTCTAGATCCAAGCATGAACAGCCGTTCACATTAGTAGCCACTTTTGCAAAACGCAGTATATAACCTGAGTGAATCCACCCATTATTCTACGAGTAACAACCATATCATTAAACTATTCGCAATGACGGCAGACAAGAGCCTCGTCTTCACCCACCAGATCCCTACTGCTCTCATTCCCGACCTCAAGAGACTCAACAATGCTCTAGAGATTCTCTAAGGGAAAGAAAACTTCAGCTTATGCCTGAAGGCTGATGAGGTCATCGTATCGACAAAGAATAGAGCGCCAGTTTACTTGAAGGAGAAACTGCAATATGACGGGGTTTTGGACATGGAGCCCTACCATGGGCTGCAGCTCAAGATGAACAATAAAAAGAAGTAGGGTTAGCCAAAGTACAAGAAAAGCGAGTTTGACTCAAACTCGCATGACCATGAGCCTGTGGAGCTGAGTTGCAGTTATTTTACAGCGTGACGTTACGCCCTTCTAACCCCGTGGATGGGATTTCAGTACCCCAGTTTCTCGTTGAAGGAAACCAGATAAACCCTAGAATTCAGAACAAATGCCAAAGTAAGGGGTCGGTAAGGATGTTGACGCCGTTGATTTGCACGATAACTGTGGCCGTCCCAATGTGGGTTATGCTGACCTCAGCATTTATTTTTGGTGAGACTAAACGCTTTCAGGGAAGGAGTCAAATGTGTTCATAAGCAGAGAAGAGGTCTTGAATTCAGGTATGGTAAATGAATCTCGGCAGACGTGGAAGGGAAAGTACTGTTTGGTGGCAAGAGGAACTCACAAGGCCGTGAAGGAGGACATGTCGAGGAATTTATAGCTATTCCCTGCGAGGTTGGCTCTTCGCGAGCTTCACATGCCCTGCGGTATTATTAATCTTCCCAGAAATTCCGTCAGAACTTTTGTTTGCTTATTGGGCCGCCTCATCTGAAGCATTTGATACGGACTGGTATATGTACATGACAGTAACGGTTTGTACTAACTATATAGAGGTATGTTGTTGCCGGGCTTGGCGAATAAAATTTCCATTATCGGTTCAGTCAAGAGTGTAATCAACTCGCAGCATGACTATGTCCTCGGTAAGGTGAGAAGGAGCAGTCTTAAAATAGTAATGGATGAGACAGGTTTACCTATAGAAGTTTAAACGACAATAGAGAGGGTACTCTGGCTACGCAGCTCTTTACAGGCGATCAAGTTTAACCCGTTATCGTAGCTAGGGTATATTGATTCTCTGAAACTTCCTTGGTCATGAATCAACGTCATTTATAATCTCTGTGAGGAAATAATAACCCTTCCCCTTGATGATCCGGGATATGCGATGGAACCAGAATACCATCTCTCGCTTGTGAATGCCATATGCCTTGAATATGGCGCAGGCTGTCTTGAGTGGAAGACCGATTGAAGCTGCGCCAAACAACTTGAATTTCTCCTGGAGGAGGAACTCGACGCTCCTGAAACTCCAACATGCTAGCTGACTGATCATCCTGATGCTCAACAGCTCGCTCAGTCCACTCGCTGAATCCGAGATCGAAAGGCATGGGAATCTGGATATCAAGGTCACGATGTTGTGAGCGCAGATCATCTCAAATGCCCAGAGGTGAGTGAAGAAATTGGCGGCTCTGATGTCGGAAAACTGAATTGGCAACTCATCTTGAGCTGGAAATATGGGAAGCCATTTATAGGCTGTCGTGTCCGCCCTGAGTAGCTCGTCTTGATGAACCAGCTTTTGCAAGATATTCAACAATTCTTCCAGTATTTCCCGGGCACTTGAAAAAGCTTTGTCAGTCGGGACATCTGGTAAATTATCGATCTTTCCAAGAACGGAGGAAAGAGGGAATGCTTCCGTGAATAATGTCTGAAGAGGTGAAGCTGCGTAAAATTGGAAAGGTACTGTAGTCCAACAGGCATCCGAGAGGAAGTGTTTCCGGCGAGAGAAAAAGGCCTGAAGGGTCTGAGGTTGGATTAGCCACATTAGGGTTGCACGTCCAGGACAAGGTTCACCCACAAGAACTGGTCTAAATCCGACGAATAAATGATGAGCGACCCCTGAAGTATAGAACTCCGGCCGTAGAAGTTGCATCAAATCCTCTATCCCCTTGGCATGAACAATGGCGCTGGTTGGAGAGGTGGGCATGATCATCTGTATCCGTCAATACAAAAGTGACGACTCAAGACCAGTGGAAACAGACCTCAGAGAGAAACAAGCACATGATAGCAGCAGTCACCATGTTAGGGGACGAAGTGGCCCAACGATGAAGTCCGCTACCAAGGGACTTGAGAGCGGAAGTATGCGCCGCGAGAGCATCAGACATCGGTGCTGTACCATCACCCCCACGAGCGAGAATCGATACCGCGAGTGTTTTGATGGCAGGTGATAGACATTGGTCAGCTTTGGCCTCCCTAGCTAACTCCGGGAGAACTTCAACCCAACCACCGCATATTCGATTAGCGAAGCAGGACGTCTGCGTAGGAACGAAGCGCGGAGTTTCTGCAATAGGGCTGAAGTTCTGCACTACCAGAGAAATAATGTCGAGCAGGGGCCATGTTAAAGACGCAGTGAGAGGAAACTCAGTGATAGGAGCTGGGAGGGATTTCGAGGCGACAATCTGTTGCTTCTGGTTGTCAATGTTCACGCGCCGGCATTTGGCTTTGGACGCCCTGGCCGGATAAGAGGTGGAAACAAGAGGTGGCCGAAAGATCAGGTCATGCTCATATCCGGCACATTTTCTGAATGAAAAACTGCATTGGGAGCAGCTGGGGCGTTTTCCATCACACCATAGGAGACATTAGGCCAAGACTCTGATAATCGGCGCCAAGGAACTAGAGAACTTACAGCTAGCTTGCGGGCCCTGCACGTGTGGCAGGTGGTGACTTGCCGGATCTTCATGTCGCAATGCTTCAAGGTGCTGAGGAACTCCTGCTGGGAATGGCCATAATGAAGAGAGAGTTGCTGGCGAGCGAGCTGTGATTAGAAATCTCGTCAGCCGGCTTCAAGCGACGGAGCTAACGACTCACTTGCCAACTTAGGCCGTCTACGCTATAGCATTTTGGGTAATAAAATCCGCCAAGAATTTAATGCTATGGAGACATCTGTAGTGGCCTACCAATCATGTCAAAGGCTCAACGGTCTAGATTGGCTTGACTGTCATTGCTTTCTAACTGCCGTAACAAGTCCTCACTTCTAGACAATATCTTTACTCTGGATGATGGTACCGAACGCATCACCAATCTCCAAAAGTGCAATCTTTGTAAGCTCCTCAGCTTTAACTCCAGGGATATCCCTGTCGCCAACGGCATCCTCCGCAATCAGGACATCCCAACCCTTTTCAGCACCTTGACGCGCCGTTGTCGAGACACAAACGTGGGCCTGGTTCAATCATATTAGTACAATGCAAGAATGATCGGATATCCGCAGCCTGGAATTGACTTACCATGAATCCGGTCAGTACAATCTTGTTTCTTCCGGTTGCTTTCAGTAGGTCCTGAAGGTCGGTTTCCGAGAAGGAACCAGCATGCTGCTTCGTAACAACAGACTCTCCATCGCGAGGTGTCAGCTCCGAGAGCTCTTTGGCAAGCTCTGTGTCTGGAGTGAAGACGGGAGCCCCGGCAGGAGTGGCATGAAGAACGTGAATGATAGGAGCGTTGGCAGCACGGTACTTCTCGAGCAGAGCAGCTAACGCAACACGGGCGGTGTCGATGTTGGAAACACGGAGCTTTCCAACGGCATATTCGTTCTGAGCGTCAATGATGACGAGAACGCTATCGCTCGTCGAAGCGGTAGAGGGCGAAAGGCCAATGAGTGAACGGAAAGCTACAGCAGAAGCCATTTTGACACAGGTAAAGGGAGTTAAGAGGTAGTGTAAGGAAGAGCTGTAGAAATTTCAGTGAGCGTTAAGGGAGGGTTTGTTTGTCAATGCTTTAGAGAGGCATGTTCGAAAGCCTCCATATATATATTCATGTGCTCCTCAATATAGAGGGAGTGCGACATCGGACGACGGGAACGTTAAACTTAATCCGGAAACTAATTCCGCCAAGACTTCAACTCTTACCAAGCAAAGGTGATTGGTAATGCATACAGTCTACAACTCTGATATGAGAGGTTATGATACTCCTTAGTGAGCTCGGAATAACTAAAGAGGTTTAATGCGAAGGATGAATGAGAATAACTTTGACCAAAGTCATCCCGAACTAAGCGTATTCATTACGTGAATTAGAAATACGCTCCTCACTTTTTAGTGTCTGGCGATGCACCTCATCAGCACGCAAATTATCTTGCATTGCTACCTTGGAGTCCCTGATAACTCGTCCCAAGTCTTGTGAGATGAATGTTCTGTGTTGTCTAATACCCTCGGGCCGGTATAAATCACGATCTAGCTTGTAGACTTGCCGCACATCATCTCACTATCGCAAGAGCCTAGCCCCCAATCTAGGTCGCGCAGAAGACCCGCAACAATGTGCTGGTAAAAGCGAATAATGCATTGTGGGTCTAGCTGCGTTAGCTGTATAGTAAGGCCAATACAGCATTTGTCCAAGGAATGGGTTTGGTGACCTCTATATCCTTCTGCATCTGGCCCGTAATACGCGTCTGAAGCTAAGGGCATTCTTGAGACTCTCTTACGTCTTGACACGGGCAATGGTTGATTCTTGCGGAAGAGCGGCGGCATGGTCAGCCGCTTTATCCTTCGACCCAGACCAGGAAGATGAGACGCGAACGCGAACAGAAATCAGGCTGTACACTGACCGCGGTGGGGGAGGTTGGTTGGCATGGGAAAACATGATTTATCCATTGCGGAACCTACTTTGACTGCCAAGAGCCACTGGAGAATGCATCAGGATGCAGTTTAGATAGGCTATAGAGTGCCGGGTTCTTTACACCGCATTATCCAACGAAGAGACCCGAAGCAGATCTAAGGCAAAGTGCAGATGAGCCTGATTCCTCTGGGCGAGCCTGAAGAACTGCTCTCACCGACAAACACATTCCTATCCCTTATTCAACCAAATTCTGAAAAGTCTCTCTGGGGTAATTGCTATCCAACTGTCGATCTGTTGACTTCACCTTTGACGATCGCTGCCGGGAAGTTGAAGGGAAAACTATCCTTCATTACGCTCAATCATCCGATGAGGTTGACGGCCTGCTTTAATGTGGCCTCAAGGATGTAAATCATGTGAATAAAATGGGCTGGCATGCGTTGATGGACGCCTCCATTTATTCAGGTGACCCTGTTACACTGGTTGAGCGCCTCCTAGTCTAGGTGGTGGAGCTGATATTGACGGGGAGGATAAGGCTGGCTACACTACATGTCACCATTTGATGAACCATCTTGATGCAAGTTGAGCGGAGATTACATGGTATACCTTGGATTCTTTGCATACTATAGTAGCTCGTGGAGCTGCTGTTCTCGCTTCCGACAATTGCAGATGCTCGTGCTCAGAGTCTGGCTTCTTCCCAGCTGCAATCTTAGAAAAGCCCGAACCATACTGGCGAGCTCGACAATCCATTGTCTGGTTTTGGAATGGACTATACTCCTGTCGGAAAAACATGGTCTGGAGCCAGCGAAAGACACTCCTTTGGCCTTCACCCGGAAAGCGGAATATAAGGAATTGGGTATGAACCATGTCTGGAGCCGCAGGCCAATCAAAGACTTTATTTCTTCCGCGTCATGACAGCCGAGAGCTCCCATCTCCAAAGAAGAAATTGATGCCATCCTCGATGAAGAATATGACTTCATCAGGATTCTCGATGAGAAGATTGAAGCAATATCAAAGAAAGAATTCAACTGCCTCATGAGGTGTGCGATGCTCTACATTAAGCCTTCCATCAATCAAGCACGGGAGCGAGCGACGAGGCAGCGTGAAGAAATAAGTCACAGGAAGGAAAAGCCAACGGTGAGCACAAATCTATCGCGTGTTGTAATTTTATTGATTTCGTGTCTGGCTTGGTCCTCCGGTTGGCTACAAGAATGGGTTGTTTCGTGCTCCATACAGGCTGCTAGAACTCTGGCCCGCCTGATACTGTTTACGACATGATATCAGACCTTTCCATGTAACTGCAGTGGATGGAACATCGATTCCGTCAAGGCAAGGGTCCCGAACCAACTTCGTCGAATTCTTGGAAAGGCAGCTATCTTAGAAGACTTTGTTGGGTATATTATCTCACCAACCTCTTCGGGATTCCTATTGGGGCAACTGTCAAGACAATACGAGGTGAGCCTTCATGTTCGAGGCTCGGTGCAGCCCACGGCATATCTACTGGTCACAAGGAAGATAGGCAGCACTATATTGAGTCATGAGAAAAATGGAGGGTCAAAGGGCCACTGACTGGGAAGACCTCTACTTTGGGACTCGCTGACTGGCCCTTTATGTGGACAATGGGGTAGGCACTGAGGTGGGATTAGGTTTTCTTCTCTTCGGGCCTTTTATTTGCGATATTATAGCTGTATTTGTCCACTACCTGGCCAGAATGTTTAACACAGAAATGAATCACGAACTGATTGGATGGACAACCTGATCAACCAACTCTCTTATGTGCTTCAGTAACTGGCGAAGAAGCTAATTTCAGTTTCCTCCTCGTCCAGTATACCTTATCTACTGTGGGGTGAACTCGTATGCCATGCTGATATGAACTCATTACTATCTGCTAAGAGCCCCTGCTTCGGTACCTGCTCCGGCAAATCTTGTCTTGTCGATCCTCTATCGGATGAGGGGTGCGTGGTTTTCAGAGGTGACTTCTTCGCCTGGCCAGCTTCTAACCGATCAACAACTTTGCCTAGGGGCTCTTGATAACTACTTCCCCTTGCCCACAGTTGGCAAAACGATAGGACGATGTATTATAATTTAAATATATTCGTAGAGTTCTTTCAACTGTTGAGTCGTTAGACAGCGTCTTGGATCGTCGACCCCGCTTGAAGTCCGAACAACCTTAACCTAGGTTACATAGGACCCACAGCCACTTCAACCAGCTTCCTTTTCCAGTTACGGTGCTGAGTGCCAAGACAGACGCTTTCACCTTAATATCCTCAGTGAGATCATTAGTCATGCAGCTTCCTTCCTTCCCGAAGGACTTTTCACCAGAGAATGGCTGGAACTTTTGCGCGTTATTTATCTAAGGGGAGAGGCGGAGATCAGAAATAACGCCGCCGGGGATCGTCAAGACGGTGTTCTTCTTGAACTATATAAGAGGGGCCGAGTACTCTTTAACGTAGTAGTCGTCCTGCAGCAGTCAACATGTTGGGAAATGTAGCCGGGCTCGTCGGCCTCTCCGTGCTATCGACTGTCAATGCTTTACGATACGGCTACAATCACGTTCCGTCTCAAAAGAATCCCGAGCTTATTGCCGCCAATTTCAAAGATGTGGACATAGACCTGTACTCTCCGGCTTTCCTCGACACTGACAAGAGACAACCTGGGTTCAAAAAGGGCACTCAAGGGCCCACCTCCCAGGATGACCTTGGTGAGTATGCGGTCTGGATTTCCACACGAGAGTTCTAAACTAATTCTGGACAGAGGCCTTTGTGGAAAAGACTGTGGCCAAGAACAGTTACATGAGTTACCACACGGCCAATTTCACATCCGAAGAGCTCCGGCCATTTCCATACGTGAAGCTATCGAGCTCACGTGGTCCCAAAGCCCAGGGCAAGGTTCGCGTCTGGATTCAAGGCGCTGTTCACGGCAACGAGCCCGCCGGCGATGAATCGCTCCTGGCCCTCTTGGGAAAGTTTAATGCCGAGCCTAAATGGGCCGCAAAGATGATGAAGGAGCTCGATATCGTCATCTTGCCGCGATACAACCCCGACGGCGTCTTCTACTTCCAGCGCGTGCTGCCTACAAACTTCGACCCCAACCGCGACCACATCAAGCTCGCACGACAGCAGACGCGTAGCATCAAGAAGCTATTTAGCGAGTTTGAGCCCCATGTTGTTGTCGATATGCATGAGTATGGTGCTACTGGTAAGTTCGGTCGGTACATGCAAGCTGCTGATGGGCTCTTCTCCGCTGCAAAGAACCTCAACATCAACAAAGATATTCGAGAGCTTTCTGAAAAGCTATTTGCGAAGAAAATTGGTCAGGCAATGGAAAAGGCTGGCTTGAGATGGGAGCCATATGTTACGGGTTCCACGAGTAAAGACCCGAATTTTGTGCCCACGTACGTTTACCCAACTGTCTTTGTTGATATGATTAACTGGCGGGTATAGTTTCGATGAAGCTGGATCTGATGCTAAGATTGGCCGCAACGCCATGGGCCTTACCCAGTCCATCACGTTCCTCGTAGAGATGCGAGGCATAGGTATTGCAGATCAACAATTCCAGCGACGAACAGCTGCCGGTCTCACCATGGCCAGCGCAATCGTCGAAACGGCCGCAAATAATGCAGACAAGGTCCGCAAGACAGTTGAGAGTGGTATCAAAAGCTTTATCAACTCAAAAGATCCCATCGTGGTTACCGACTCTTCCAAGGTCCAGAATCGACTCTTCAGGATGATCGACCACATCAACGGTTCGGTTGTCCAAGTCCCGGTTCGCTTCGCCTCCACCACGCCCACTACCGCGAATCTCACACGTTCCCGGCCCGAAGCATACCTCATCCCCGTTGCTTGGGCAGATTTGGCCGAGCGCTTGCGAGTTTCGGGTCTCGAGGTTGAGACATTATCTAAAGAATGGAGCGGAACCGTCGAGGCTCTGAATATCACCTCTGCGGAGCTCAGCACTAGTTACTATGAAGGTGCTGTGCTAGCCATGGTGACAGCAAAGACCAAGAGACGCGAGTTGACGCTTCCGGCTGGAAGCTTCCTTGTGAGCACGAGGCAGAAGAATGCAGGACTAGCGATTAACGCCCTGGAGCCGGAGAATATTGACTCCTATGCTAGTTTCAGCATCATACCGGTTGAGGAAGGTGACGAGTATCCGGTCTTCAGGGTCTTGTCGTAAACGATCTAAGAATGGTTACGTGGTCAACTGTAGCGACTATTTCATAATAATACAGCATAATATTCTTCTGCTGGCTACAGACTGGCATAGATATATACATGATGTCAAGCGATAAAGGTGTTCCCATAACGGCAACAGCTATTGTCCTTTATGCCTTTGTGTGGCGGCTAATGGTGCAGGGGATATCACGATGATACATGAACCACGAGTTGTGATACTTCCACTCATGATCAGGGTTGGTGAGTTTGATCTACGCAGTCTCTTGTTAGCACCAGTCCCCATCATAAGCAAACCATTCCCAGAGAAGAGACACTTACATCGTAGTTGGCATATAGAGTGGCAAACAGCTTGTACATCTCAACCTTGGCCATATGCTTTCCCATGCACACACGTGTGCCGTGGCCAAACATCAGCTCGCTGCACTCATGCATGCGCCGCACCCGCTGAGTGTGCTCATCTTCAGTCTCATCCTCATTGCGAAGCCACCGCTCTGGCCGGAAGGTGTCAACATCCTCGCCAAAGATACTTACATCGCGTGTCACAACGCATGGGTTGATGCCGATCTTTGTGTCGGCTGGGATGAAGCGACCGTCCGGCAGCTCGAAGCCACCAGCGGGTACTTCGCGCTCGAGCATTAGGCCAACGGCAGGCGAAATGCGCATTGACTCGCGCATGACGGCATCAAAGTAGGGTAATGGGCTAATCTCCTTCCACTGGGGTACGGGCAGAGATATATTGGCTGCCCTAAGCTCAGCGACCAACTTCTCGTACACGGCCGGGTTCTTCACGATATGGTAGGCCGGCGAGCGCATTGCGCCCGCCGTTGAGTCACCGCCTGCTAGCACGTTGAGCATGAGCCAGTTGATGACCTGGTTATCGTCAACATAGTCGACCGTCTTCTTGAGTCCGTTGTACTTGTCGATGAACAAGTCCACGGGCTTGCGCTTGGCCGCGCCCGAAGCCACCTGCTGCTGGTACTCGGTGAGGATCTTGACAGTGTACACGAAGCCATTGACGAGAGGTCGTGGGCCTATCCGCCAGACGGGGTTCTTGTCCAGCCACTCGTCAAGCCAGGGGATCTGGCTAACGGGGGCAAAGTACTTGAGCCCCGCCGTGCTCTCGGCGATGATGCCTTCAACATCCACGCCCTTCTCCATAAACCCGTAGTGCCGTCCGAAGCTGATGTTGGCGGCCGCATCCCAGGCGTAGTATGCAACCCAATCGTCCAGCTGGCAGACGTCGCCCGTGCTTGCGAAACGCGTGTCGAGGTGGCCGACGAGCTCGTGAAGTGTCTCGTTTATGATGGGCTCGAGTTCCAGGATCTTGCTTAGCGTCCAGAAGCCTCCGATAGGCTTTGTGTACTTGGAATGAAACTCCTTGTCGGGCGTGTTGAAGATGTTTTGGATGCGTTGGCCGTTGATCACAACGTCATTAGGACGGTACATGTTACTCTGCTATCGTCAGAACCCAGTCCTACTTTCTTTGAACATATCGATTTCCTTCGTCCGTTCGATGGATGACATTTTCTGCTGAGCTACCGGTAGTTCACATGGACCCCAATCGCAACATTACGTATTCCGCCTCTGCACTATCTCTTCATGTAAAGGTTTGCTTACCTTCCGCCAAGGGTTCTTGGTCGTGTAAATGACTCGAATCAAGTCCGGATCACTGATACTGATGGCATTGGGGCCAACGCGGACCGCAGTGCCCCATTTCTTGTGCCATGCGCGCTTGTTGCTGTCGACATTGCCGCGGTGGGTGAGGCCGGCGCGGTAGAAGTCGGTGAACTTGGCCAAAATGGGCCCAGGGATGTGTCTGAGGGGGGCAAGCAAGAGCTCGTACAAGACGCGGGCTACAATGAGGCCGGCGACACCGTAGAGAACGAAGGGGATGGAGATGGATGAGATGGCCATTGTCTACATACAGGCTACTCTCTCTTTCAAGAGGAAAGAGAGAAGAGAAATGATGAACAGTAGCTAGGATCTAGGCAGTAATTGAGGTAAAAAGGAAAGAAATTGAAAACTTGTACGGAGGAAGAGAGAGGAAGCAAGGCGCCTTTCTGGAAGAGCTCTCCAAAGAGACGAGGGAAGGCTTCATGCCTACCACTGATTAGCACAGTACATTGTCACTAATCACGTTATGTATGAGTATTCCCACTTGACCCACGAGGAACTGTGAGTTAGCATTGCAAGCCCGCCTCCAGAATCTCCCCGAGCCGCGACGGGAAGGGACCCATGGCGCCATGGCTTGACACGGTTCATGATTCCACGGCGCAGCCGTTTATGATCTGCGGAGGACCGAGAAACGGGAAAAGAATCTCCTCAAATTGACGCTAATGTGAGCTAACTGTAGCCTAGCAGCTGGACCAAGCCAGGGGTTATACAGTACGGAGTACAGGCATTGGTGTTGGGTGTAGCAGAGAGGCGCAGAGGACAAAAGAGCCCGTGGGGAATCGCATGTTGGATATGCATCATGTTCAAGACGCACAACTGACGGCTCGTTAATTACTTGTCGCGAATACTACCTAGACGGGGGGACCTGCCGGGCAGGGAAGAACCCCATGTGCCACCTGTTGAAGATCGAGAGAGAGATTACCGGAGGTATCCATGGATGGAGATCCTGGGCATTAGTTGACGTTTTATACCGACGCCACTCAATACAGCGCAAGGATGGACCAGGGGTTTGAACCAACACTGTGGACTCACTAGTTCTTATTGAGAGAAAAGGGTTAAAGAAACGCCGATCTTATGCACTCGAATGAGAGAACAATTCCATTGTCAACTGAGACAACAATTCTCCGCGCCACCTTCAACGCTAAACACGGGTGGTCATCGAAGCGACCCGCGCTCCCGTTTCAACGCCAAGAAGCATTGGACACCTTATGGGCCTTGCTTTTTACAGTATGTGATATCACTCAGTACTTGGTTTCTTTGCTGTAATTGGTGTCTTTGACCTGGGGGTCATGACAAAGAAGGATCCAGATCCAGATCCAGAGGCTGATGCACCGGTGCAAGATCTTCACTGACCCAGCATGATACACCATGCACGCTGCTAAATGTCACTGATTCCAAGGCACAGGTTGCGAGAGGAGACTAACTATGTACCTAGGGCTGTGCTCTGGCGAGTTTCAGCGAATAGCCTTGAACCCTGATAAGAAAAAGCAAAGTTGATTAACTCTCTTAGGTAGTTGACATTGTTGGTAAAACTCGCCACTTTCGGGTTGCATATGGCCCATCGAAACTTGCTCCTCGCTCATCGATGCTTTTCAGCACCTAATTGACCTGTTCAATGGACTCCCAAGTGATCCAAGCTGGTGTATCAACAGTCGGCTGACCAGTCTCTCCCGTCAGTTGTGGCTCCGTTCATCAGATCGGTTACCCGCCCTCGAGAACGGGACTAAGCCCTTGTTTGTATATGCGCAGATTTCATCAGCTTTGGGTCCGCCTGCATTCTTAGCCCTCCCCCATCATCCCTGCAACGCCTCTAATCCTGTTTGCAACCTTCCACGCGCGAAGAGATCTATCATCTCATGCCCCACACGCCTACGGTTTGAGAACGTAGGATCGGGAGGAAATCCCTTCAATCGGCCTTCCGAGGGATTCATGGCCCTAATGTTTGTTCTTTTGTTGCTCCACGTGCTTCCATGTCGATAGGATAGGTCACTTTGTCTGGCCTTAGAACTCGGGTAGTATCATTTTGCTTTTTAGGGTATTCTGCTTTCTTTTCGCATCAAGGCTCGAAGGTCTCGACTCTTCCCGTGCCGGCCTGTAGTCTCCTTACGGCTCAGACAACTCGCATTCGTTGGTTTCACTCAGTGATGATGTTGCGAGAACGAATGGCTTCTCCCAGATGCTGACGGACACTATACCATTTCTCCTAGCCATATCACCCTTTTCTTCTATTTTTTCTTCCCAGCTCCGACGAGAATCGGCATTTGGGATTGATGTACTGCTTACTACGTTCGGAGTATAAATCAGCACGCGGCATATAAGAATCGCCAAGGAGCGCGAACGACAACATAGAAGACGGGGGAGGACATCGCTCGAGTCGTCAGCCCCAAATCAGTACTCGACAATGGCACCAACAACAGCTGGGCCGCCGCCGTCTCCAGAATATCTCGCCGAGACTCGGGGTACCATCATCCGCTCCGTCACCTGGGTTTCCGCCATCGTCCCTCTCGTCCTGGTCGCCCTGCGCGTCTACACGAGGCTGTTCCTCCGGAAGGTTTTCGGTTTTGACGACTGGGTCATTGTCTTTGCTTTGGTATGTACCTTGTCTCTCGTGACAAGTCTATGGCCAAGTATATCAAGGGGAGGGACTAATCGTGGCCTATTCAACACCAACAGATCCTTCTTATCAGTTATGCCGCCGTCATCGAAGTCGCTGTCCAAAAAGGACTCGGTCGACACCTTCAATGGGTATTGACAGACGTGCCCGAAAATGCTGTCCCCATTGCGCTGCTCGGACAGATCTCGCAGCCCCTGGTCATCATGTCATGCGCCTTGGGCAAGACATCATTCTCCCTCAGTCTCATGCGTTTGGCTACTCAGCGTTTCATCCACCTGTTTCTGTGGTTCATCGTCATCTCCATGGCTGTTCTACACATTCTTATCTCTCTCATCGTCTTCGTGCGTTGCAAGGACCCGAGGACGACGTGGAATCCAGCCATCGTGAGCCAGTGCTGGCATCCGAACACATACCTTGGCGTCATGTACTTTATCGGCTGTGAGTCAAGTAGACATTATAACCTCCTCCTATGGGTGCACACGATACTGACGCTCTTTGGAGCATACTCCGCCGCCACGGACTTTGTCCTCGCTTTGCTTCCCTGGACCATGCTCTGGAATCTCAACATGAAGAAAAAGGAAAAGTTTGGCGTAGCCATTGCTATGAGTCTCGGTGTCTTGTAAGGCCTCTCCCATCTCTCGCCCTCTCCCACTATACTGACATCTCCACAGCGCCGGATCCATCGCCATCATCAAGTGCACCAAGCTCAAGGCCAATGCCACCAGCGTCGACCCGACTTACGACGTCGGCGAGCTCCTCTTGTGGGCCGGCGCCGAGAACGCCTTGATCATCATCGCCGCCTCTCTCCCCTGCTTGCGGCCCATGTTGCGCGCCATCTTCCCCTCGACGATCAAGTCGAGCGAGAACTCGTACCCACTCAAGAACATCTCCAACAACGTCAACATGTTCATCCCCAGACATAAAGCTGGCCAGTGGAGTGCCATCGTCGAGACTGAGGCCCACCCGGACCAGAACTCGGATAACCAGAGTGACAAGAGCATATTCAAAGAGCACCGGCGGACTTTGGATCGCCAGAATAGCGGCGGCCTGCACACTGCGTCCGGCAGCTCTGCTGATCCCCATCATCCTGCCCATATCAAAAAGACGATGGAGGTTAATGTCTCGTATGAGAGGCACTGAAAGCCCTTTTGAAGGCATATCGCAGGTCAGTGAGACTTGCGGCAATTGTAGAGGTTTACTGCGCGTGGAAGTTCCACGACATGACCATGATATTATCAATAGGGCAGCGCTTGGGAGTTGGGGATAGGGCGGTTCGCGTTCATCAGTTGGGGATCGGATACAAAGAAGGCTTGAAAGGGTAGCATGTTCCGTTCCCGTCCGTATACACAAAGAATTATTATTTCAGCAATCGGATCCAACCATTGACTTGCTACTGTGCTTTGCCGCATGGGAGATTGTCGCATTTGACCCGTTACTAACCTTGACTATCCTGAGTCTTGGCGCCTTCTGCAACTAATCTGGATAAAGTAGGCCGATGGAGACAGCTGCTGTGAAACTCAGTTGACGATGGTTCTCAGCAATTCTCATGTCATTGGGCGTATCGTCTCCGTTGGACTTCCCCATTTGGAACTCCACCTGATAGCTGGCCTCAATAGCCCGATCTTGCATACCTTAGGTACCTACCTACTACAGGCGGCAATGAGATAGGCCCCATTTGATCAGTTGCATTCAGACATTATAATAATCCATCAGCCCACCTTCTGCACTCACAGGTTCCTACTTCCACTTATTCTGACCCATCATTGAAAGTGAGAGTCAATATGTGGTCTATCGGCCGACGGCGGGCGGGCAACACCATCACAAGAGGCACACTACCTCATCATACCAGCGGACACTCCAAAAGCTTCAATCGCCCTTGTATTTCCACTCTCCACGCCAAGATCAACAGCCCTCCCCCTAGAGTCGTCAGGAGCAAAGGTTGCTGGCTGGAAACGCAAGATGGCCACCGCATCCTCGATGCCTCCTCCGGTGCTGCGGTCGTATCTATCGGCCACAATGAATCCAGAGTCAAGCAGGCAATTGCGGCTCAGCTGGACCGAGTTGCATATTGCTACAACCCTTTCTTCACCACCGAGGCTGCAGAAGAAATTTCTCAGTTTCTGACTGATTCCACCAATGGCGCCATGTCCAAGGTCTTCGTGGTCAGTTCAGGTGCGAATGATCGCTTCTTTGATAAACACATGTCTTCTAGGCTCACAAGCTCATGAGTGCTAGGCACGGAGGCTATTGAAGCCGCCCTGAAGATTGCCCGTCAATACTTCACGGAGCTCGCCACACCTCAGCCTTCGAGAACGAGGTTCATCGCGCGGAAACAGTCATATCACGGCAACACACTCGGTTCTCTGGCTGCGGGTGGTCATAAAGCCCGCCGAGAAATTTATGAGCCTATACTGGCCACGAACGTTTCCCACGTATCCCCATGTTACCCGTATCGGGAAATGAAGCCCGGCGAGACAGAGCAGCAATACGTTTCCCGGCTTGCTAAAGAGTTGGATGACGAGTTCCACCGAGTTGGCCCTGACACGGTTTGTGCATTCATAGCTGAGACGGTGTCTGGAACTGTGAGTTTGCTCTCCCCACTCTGTAGGTCCAACGCCAATCTTTTAAATAGTCGCTGGGGTGCACGCCGCCCGTTCCAGGCTATTTTCAGGCCGTAAAAGAAGTTTGTGATCGCCACGGTGCTCTCCTAGTCCTTGATGAGGTCATGTCCGGCATGGGCCGAACGGGGACGTTGCATGCCTGGGAGCAGGAAGGCATAGTCCCCGATTTACAAACAATCGCCAAAGGCCTAGGAGCCGGATACATGCCCGTGGGAGCCTTGTTGGTCGGCAGCAAGGTAGCAGATGCTTTAGCACAGGGTTCAGGGGCCTTCTCGCACAGCCAAACCTATCAAGGCCATCCAGTAGCCTGTGCTGCTGCTTATGCAGTTCAATCTGTCATGAAGGAGGACAATCTTCTCCACAACGTACAAGAAATGGGAGACATCCTAGGAAAGGCCCTCAAACAGAGACTTGGAGGGCACAAACACGTTGGAGACATCCGGGGCCGTGGTCTCTACTGGGGTGTAAGTCACAATCATCTTTCTGGTTCCAGTCCTTAGCTGACACCACTAAACAGTTGGAGTTTGTTCTCGACAAGGAGTCGAAAGATCCATTCCCGTTAAAACACCAGACAGCGATGAAATTACACCAGACTGGCCTGGGGCCAGAGTATGGTATCTCTCTCATCCCTGCAACGGGCAATATCGACGGAGTCCAAGGCGATATGGTGATAGTCTCGCCTCCATTCATCATCACGAAAGAGGAGATCGACCTGCTAGTGGACAAGGTGGAAAGAGTGGTTACTTCTGTACTTGGCGCCCAGTAATGGTGTATGAAGTCCATCACAGTCTATTACAGGAAACCCCTACAGTACCGATGCGCTCATTAAACACGTGCTGTGATGTCCAGCGTATTTTACATGATTAAAGCCTGCCTTGGCCCGCCCAGCAGGCTAGTCCATCGAATCGAGGATTGTGAAGCCCAAATTTCCTTGACTTGGTCAATGGCTCGTAGGATATTCCAGCACCCAGTCATACTATGTAATGAGACTAGCTTATCCAAAAAGAAGTCTCGATGGTCTGGTGTTGAGCTTTCGGCCGCCATGATAAAGTACGGCCAAGCGAGGAGATGCCGACCAACAATGTCGATGTAGGCGTCTACTTCTTCGAGTGAGCGTTTGAACTTTTCAACCATAGGTACAGTCTCTTCCACCGGGGGATTGAAAATCGCACGTTGGACGTAGATATCGCAGGCCCAGGTAGTCAAGTCAACTAGCTGAGAAAGAAGTCCTTCGAGCTCGGGGTGAAACCGGAGGCACCATCTTATAAACTCGAGGCATGCCTGACGTTGCGCTTGGATGAAATGGACCCCGTTGGTCTCGTTGAAGAGAGACTCGCCAAAAAGACATACTCTATAATCCCGTCAGAATTATACTCCATCTTTAGTCGTGATTGGTAGCCCAACGCACCTCAGAATCTGCATTTGAAGGAATCTCCTTAATTCAGAGCTCATTCCGTCCGAGTTCTGTGTCGATGCGTTGACTACCACTCGTAATGAGCCATAAACGAGCTTGAAGTTGTCGCTGCCGCTTATCATCTCCCGGATATGGAGCAGAAGCAACACAGTGAGGGCCGAGTCATCATCTTGAGGAGCGCACTTGTTGGATCTAATAATGAGATCTCGGACGAGACTGCTGTAGGCCGTGGGCTCTAGACAGACAGTTGTTCCATTCTGCAGGGAAAGATGTTGTTCTACAATGACGACAATCGCTTTTCTCACCAAGGGATCAACCTCGGCCTGTGGTAGAACAAGATCTCGATAGCCGTTGAATCCCATGTTTATGACAGCAATTAGTTCGGCTATGTTGTTTGAAACTGGTAGAGTGGTTAGCAATCTGTAATCTTGCTTGATACTAGAAAAACATGCAGTATTGGAGGCAAAACCTGGTCTTTCCGTCAATATGATCAAGGTCCCCGACAAGTTGAGTTGGCCTATCTCTTACTATCGCGATCGATTGAGGTAAATTTCTCCGATCTTGCGTTTCATATGCTTCCTCGTCACCCGTAAGTTGCTCTCGAGTCTCCTCTCTGCTTGGTCTAACAACCGGATGTTAGCTTATCGGGTTATTTCTTTTGACTTTCGAAGAAAACACTAACGGCTCCTTCACCACGCGCTCGTTCGGCGATGAGTCAACAACAGGTACCGATTTGCCCACAAACCTCCCACGAGCGGCGATGCCATGGTTGAAGCGATATCGAAGGCCCAAGCCACTGCAGGTGAGACCTTTGGCTGCACATTTACCACATGTCGGCTCTTGACGATCGCAGTCTATACGTCGACGGGAGCATTGATAGCATCCTACGGACCGAGTCAGCTACTTGGAACGGGAGCAATTGTGAAGGATCAAAGGTGTGATGGCATTGGGCTCCTTGGGAAGTTTTACCTCTAACTTTTGGTCTCTTTTTCACTTTGCTTGAGTCTTGAGAAGAGCTCGGTGCCATCCTGGCGGGGTGTCAATAGGTTCACCTTTATCTGAACTCGGTCAATTGACAATCCGGAATGGTTGCCAGGTGCCCCGGTTTCGGCGTGAACTGAAGCGTGAATGCGCTTGATAGAGACAGGAAAAGACTGCTTCACTAAATAGAATTGGATTCCAGAGGTAGTGATGCGGTAGCTGGTCTCGAAACGCTTTACCCTGTGAGTATCTTGTCGTGATGCTGAGGCAAGAATAAAGTCCACCGGAGGAGTTGCCGGGAACGTCACCCGGAAACACAAGTCCGTGATAAGAAAAGCGGGGTAGACTAGGCGCTAGCCTGACTATCTAGTACACACAGTATGTAGCGGTCTCGGCCGGAGTTGACCAAAAATCTCGGAACACCTCCGAGACGGAGGTTCGCTTGAAAATCGAAACAGCATAGCAGCGATTAACTGATCTGGAAAGAAAAAGAGATTGATAAATAGATATAAAGTCAAAGAGGAACATATCACCTGACATTGGGTACGTGGCTTATGCTTGGATCGATGTATTCCACGACTTGCAGCAGATTATGCTTATCAAGTACGCTGGGAATGCTGGATTAAACGACAAGGTAAATTTGGCGGAACAGGGGTTAATATCGATATCTACTCGTTCAGGAGGTGAGGAATTTGAAGCCATCTTTAAAGCAAGGTAAGCCTAGACTCTTATCTAGCTAGATTGTAATGGCTCAGCCGTGCTAAGCATCTGCATTTCCTCCTCATCAGTTTCTCCTGAATCCTTCCGACGTTGAACGTGGCACCAAACGTCCAATAGTGTAGGCAAAAGGTAACAATGAAAGGAAGTGAGACAGCCATGGCTATGTAGTAGGTGGTAAATGGTCCCGTGATATAAATGACTCGCTGTCCAAGGTTAAGAACATGTGGGGGGTTACGGTTCACTTCGAGCTGCGTGGTGTTGAAGGAACCAAAATCTTCAAACTTAGTTTCTGGAGGAATATATAAGATAGTATTTTACTACTAAATAATGCGTGAATGCCTAGTGTCTTTCAAAAATTCCGAATACTTTCGGAGCAAATTGATTTTGCATTTACCAGATTCCAGTAGTGCTGGCTCTCCCTAGGCTTGCAGAGGTATCGACTCTTGCCAGTAAATCTCTCCGTAACTGCCACATTAATTTCCTTCCGTTCTGACAGTGTACCGTGCATCTTGTGTAGCCGTTATATGTGTCTGAGTCCCATACACATGCACCATGTCTGGCCTCTTGAGCTCCTGAGTAACTCCCTCCTGACTCTTAACGGCAGTCAAGTCGGACTCGACATCTGGTTGACCACTTCTCTTCTGTAGTTGAACGGTGCTCTCGCCCGCCGAGGACCTCTTGAACAAGGGTTTACTTGATACGATTAGGGGCTGGAGTGTTGGAAGGCATGCAGCCATGATGGCCGATGTGAGCTCCGCAAGGGACAATGACGCGGGCATAACGTTCCCCCATGTCATGTCCTTTGGCAGCGTGAGCCACGTTATCCTTTCGATCGAAATGGCACAAGCCCTGCAAGTGATATCGTCAGTAGCGAGCATCGGGCTGTCAGAACTGGCGACTTACAAGAAACCTAGTGCAAAGATACCGATCAGGTATATTTTCTGGGAAGCGGGGAGGTTCAGTTTCCATAGAACCGGGATCGAAAGGACGAGAATGAGAACATCGCTGATAACGTTGACCACGTCTTTGATGTACCACCATGTAACCCCGTGAAGAATGCATTCAGCCTTGACCCTATGGTCCCAGGCAGCCTTGAGAGGTCTGCACTGCAGACAAAACATGAAGACTTGAGATACAGCCGACAATGATACAAAAACGATGACCCCCAGATAAAGGAACCGCACGTTGGATACCGACATAAGCCGATAATAGTGCAGCAGAAAGGTCATCTTAATGAAGTATAGGGCTATCATATAGGTAAGGATCGATACCCAAAAGCCCTGGTGTGAAATTAGACACTTGACAGCTCCATAACTTTAGAGTAGCAAACTCACCTTCATATAGTTTATTATCGTCTCTTCTGATAACGTCCAGATGTGTCTTCCGAGGCCGAATTGAGTCACTATCGAGCATCAGCTGCTGTTTGGTGGTCAAGAAAAGGGAAAGCCATACTGGTAATTACTGTAGCGCCACATGCCAAAATACACACCTGTGGTTCAACACATATTAGAACGAGTTATTTATTAGGAGCCTGAGAAACCAGACTTACCAATGACAGCACCGCGAAGACGTCATCTACGCCAAGGTTCTTGATGAGTCTGCGAGTAAAAAGGCGCAGGCCAACCACCACAGTGGAAAGAAATAGAAGCAGCACGACAACCCAAATCATGAGCGGGACTTTGGTCTCACGGGCCACAGCGTCGGCGTCAGGTGGCAAGGCCATAGTGGTTCTGGTTGATGGTAAGGCAACGGTTGTTGGACGAACATTCACATAGCAATGTGGATCGGCGCGAGCTGCCAAATATTTATCTCCGACAGACCGGACGACCCGCAAGCTCAAATTAGATCCATAATCTACATTGGGCATCCTCAAATCGAAAGGCGCAGATCACGGTGTAAGCGAGAGCTGACTGAGTCTAGAGTGCGGGCGACTGGAATGTGCTGTGTAATCCAACCCCTGAAAGATGTTTGCTTGGAGCGAATCATAGTATGGCAAGTCCAAGTATCAGAACCCCACCAACAAGCCACCATCCCACTGGAAGTGAATTTGTGATGGGCTGTACTGGAATAATGTACTAATCTATTCCTCATTCAACTGGAGGCGTCGCCAATACATGGACACTTCAACCTACCGGTAGTCGCTTGCCACATTCGCATCCAGATTGAGTTCCACTAACACCCCGGAATGCCAAGTTGGTGGCTGAAGCGGGACAGAGATTGTCAGATCGCTTTGGGGTTGTTCCTGGTGGCTGTTCCAGTTCCCTGGATCGACAAGATCAAAGAGGTTTTAGGTTTAGGAGAATGGCATGACAGGGCAGAAGCGGTCGCCGTACTATACATAGTCTGGACGAAAAGAAAAGGCCTGTTTGTTGGATAGAAGATATTTCTTCTTCGCTGATACTGACGCCAGCTCCGCCGTAGGGAGACCCGAAAGGCAAACAAACCTTGGCGATGTATGCTTTCACTGACCAACTTATCCAGGGGATACTTAGGTACAGCGAGGCCCAAACGCTGGGTCCTTGGCATCAGTTCCATCATTTTGGTTCAACGTCCAGCTCGGTAATCCTCCAAACTCCCCGCTTGTAACTGCGGGCCATGGCGTATGAGTTAACGCCATGACTGGGCCCAAGACCATCAAACTTCAAAGACGGAAACAGCATCCTACCTAGTCCGTTGACCACCTACCAATGAGAAAGGAATGTTGACGCTTGGACCCAATAGTGCCGCCTCATTTGAGTTTCATCCCGGACATCGTACTTCAGACTGACGCCAGGAGGCGTACTTGAGTGAAGCCTACCTGGGGAAGCCATCATTCAAGGCTAAAACGCACCGTTGTAATAAAGAAAATATTTTGCGGTAAAGCAAAATCAACAAAACAGAAGTCCAGAGAAGCTTGCAGATCTGTTTTGATGTAGCGAGGCGCAGTTTAGGTCAGTCGATATGTCGGCGATGACAAGGGGCAAGACGTGGCCCCCAACGTGCATAGTTTCCCTACACAAGTTTCATGATATATATTCTCACTTGCTCCGGAATTTCTTTCTTAAGTAATATCATAGTAGATAAGAGCAATTTGCAAAATTTGGCAAGTGTCGAAACCTTTAAGTACCACCTCGCAAATCGATTCCTCATTCGCTTCTTTTCGATGGTCCCAGAAGCAATCAATCATCTTGACCTTGGCGTTCCACAAGGCCCAGGTGCCTTCTCTAGCGTTATCTAGAAAAGAAAGTCGTTCCCAAGTCTGGATGGTATTATCACTACGGACGGGATAAGTCATATGTCAAAGCCGTCATGGGCTCTTCCCCGAGCACTTCGTCCCCGTATCCGCACGCATCGCCAACTTATTTACCCACTTCGGCGATCTGGACGACTGTGTCGAGGATGTTCAGTGCAATACCTGATTGAGTTACCAGACAGGGAGACATCGTTCTTGTGGGATCGGACGAGTACCTAGGAAGGGATCTCCTGGGCGGATAGGAGGGAGCTTTTCTTTGAGAGGTCCGCTCCTCACATCGAATATCGCTAGTATCACTTGCTTCACTTCACGACGTTCCAGGTCATTTATTAGCGCGATACGTCTATTTCCATCGCGGTCAGCATCTGACCCGGTCAATCTTTATCCCGAATTTTGAACGCTCTGCTCTCAGCTGACAGTCTAATAATCCCCTTCGTCAGTGGCTGAAGTGACGGCGAAGGCCTTATTGGCTCGACGCTTACAACCCGAAATACGAGCAAGGCGAAGTAACATTTCAGGCACCCATCAATCCCATCGACGATCACGAAATACGGCTGCATATTGTTCTCTACCTTTCGAACTATTTAAATAACAAGTCCTGCTTGAAGATGGCTGTCCCTCAGCAACTCGCCAGATAGAGATTTGCTGCTCATCATGACGACCGCTACCAAACCAAGATTTCACACACTGTTTCCCAGACACTCTTCGGACGACGATAACAAAATCGAGCTTTTTGCCCCGGGCGACTCTCACCACAAGAATGAGATTACGTCTTTCGACACAATATCACCATCAAGCGTTGTTCCTGTGAGAAAACTTCAGCAATGGCCTCGAGCCGTGCTGTGTCCAGCCTGTCGAGAATTGTCCATCACTCGAGTTGAGCGCAAGGTCTGCAGCGGTACACAGTAAGTAAGAAAGTGATATTTCCTCGCTTTTGGAAGCCGAACTAACTATTCTCCAGCGCCATGGCCGCCCTGATGTTCTTTTGTACTGTTGTTGGAGGGCCGATTGTGTATTTCTCGAAACCATTCAAAAATGTCGAGCACTACTGCTGTCGGTGCAATCGAAGACTGGCCACTTGGCATTTCAACACGGGGACCGAAATTCACGTGTATTAGCCCTATATTTTTGCAATCGATTCTCTCTGGCTAGAGCTCGTACCATGTTAGAGGGTAGTATATTAATGTCTGACGCGCGCTACCTAAGCAACAATCATAACAACAAGAAGCCATTATGCCATCGCTAAGAAGAGCGTTATCAGCGATATCAATAGCAAGGTCAGCCTCGCTAGCGACTACATAAACGGCCACTTGATCGACCCTGACCACCTTACGAAAGAAGCCAAAGTCTATAAAGCCGACAATAACCGGCCGGGACATCCACCACGTCAATCCCTCTTCCCCGTCTTACCCGCCCTCGCAAAGGCCGCTACCGTCGCCTTACCCGACTGCACCAGCAGCAGCGTCGGGATCACGATCCAAAACGAGTTCAGGAGTACCATGTACCCATAAAAGTAATAGCCCTCTGGCCGAGAGAATTTGATGCCCCGGTAATGGTCCTCGTAAAAAAAGATAGCGTAGTACAAAACATCGCCGTATATCTGGCCGACGCTGACAATGGTCTGGAGAAAATGACGGGCTGGGTGGGCGGTGACGATTAGGTAGGCAATGAGAAAGGAGAGTGGTCCCCAGCCGAAGGCGGTGACGCTCTCCATGCACATCATGAAGGCGTCTCGAGTCAGATAACGCGAGTCGGAGAGGGAGTATTCTTTCCAGAGCTGGTTGAGGACTGAGGAGCCGCTAGCGACGTGGTAAACGGCAACATTGCCTAGTATGGAGGAAGCCAAGGTTAGCAGGGAAGAGAAAGGCAAAATTTAAGAGCAGACGGACCTTCAAGGACGAGATGGATGCATCCGCATAGCACGAACCACAACGCCGTAGCTAGTTCACTCGAGGGGAGCTTGGGCGCCGCACGTCGGATAAGGAAAAGTGCCGACAACAGGGCGCTGGCACAAGCGGCGGAGAAGATGGCTAGAATTGCCGGCGTGGAAAGGGTGTTGGCCACATAGTTCGGAATGTCAACGCCGAGGGGATAGTAGGGGTGTGAAGAAGTGTCGTTGGCTATCATGTTTGGGTGTGGTCACTGGTAGGAGCTCGTGCGTGTTGTGGTGGGTGAGTCGGACTTGTTGGAAATGGGCCAGTTAGACTATGAATGTCGAGATACTGAAAGGTAAATAGAAAAGTTCAGTACAGGTTGATAACATGAAAGGTACAGATGTAAGGAGGGGATAAGTATTTTTCAAGCAGTATCCGTATCCGTATCCGTATCCGCACCTATCGTAGCTACCCGTACGGATGGATACTTTGCTTGGCTGCCCTTCGGTTCATGGTCTTCCTTGACCTGTTCTCACACCGCTTACTTCCTGAGACACGCGCCTGTGGATCTACTCTCTCTTGACATCCTGCAGGCTGCAGGTGAAACGGCCGCCGTTGCTGGCGCATACCGCTGCAGAGACGGGGAAGTTGCATAAGATATGGCTTGTAGATCCTTGCAAGAGATATACCTTCAGGGCTGGCTTCGCGATTACCACTCTATCACTGTCCACTGTTCATCAATGCATCCACCTAGACAGCAGGCAGACATGTCCTGATCAAGACGGCAATGTCGCTTCAGTGAGATCAGTATACGACTAAGCAACACATCACACAGTTTGTACCACCCTCTAGCCTCAATACGAATTCGATTCGACAACTCGACTATACAATACCGCCCATACCAAGTCAAGAGTCGCTGAGTTTTATACCATAAGAACGGCTAACAATATCAATCCCGCTGCAAAAACCTCTCTGCCCCGTGCAGAGCCCGAATCATTGTCGGGTATCCGGCGTGATGCAGATGAGTCCCTATCCTCTTTGAGTATTTGCCGAGTTGAGGTAGATGGCTTATCAGTGCGTGTAGATGCAGAGTTCGATGACTCTGTTCGGGAAGCATCGCTTTTGGTTTCCTTGCTCTTAGGCGGCTTGGTGTGCGCAGTCTTTATCCCAGTGGTCTTGGCAGAAGCTGAAGATGTTGTCGCTGATGGTACATTCTCAAGGAAAGGATTAAGAATGCACTCCTTCATCAACTTGTTATCTTCATAGCCATCCCCAGACTTTAGCGGCGTAAGGGTCAGCACGTAGTCATATTTGAAGCTCCCTGCTCCCCAACCAACGAAGCCGATGAAGACATCAGAGTTCCTGCTGATGAATTCGTTTTGGGCGCAGAATCTCTTCATACACTGAGGCCTGTTAGTTTGGTGGACTGAGAGTCATAAAGTGAAAGACTCGTACCGAGGGATCCATGGATGCTCCTGACTCTGAGATGATGGCTAGACGTTTGTTCTTCCTCAGCCAACCTGCCATGGCTTGAAAAGCCTGGATATTATCGGTTGTGCATTCTTTAAACGACCCAGAATTGTTGATATCCAGATACTTGTGAAGATCCAAAATCAACCCATCCTTGCTACCGTCCGGATTCGTGATGTCCGCTAGGGCATCAGCACTCCCAGATGAAACGAATGTCTCAACATTGGTAAAATTGGTGCCAGGAAGAAGGATCATCTGAGACTCGGCTCCGGCTTTTCGAATGCCCCTCACAGCCTTCTGGCAGGTCTGCGCCCAAAGACTGACGTCCAAGTCGTGGGGTTCATTCATAAGGCCAAATATGACCTTGTCCTGCTTGGAGTATTTCTGCGCGAGCTGACTCCAGATGTCGACAAAGTCCTCATCAGCAGGGCCACCTTGCCCGATTATACCACCATCGTATCGTGCAAAGTTATGCAGGTCAATCATACAATAAGCGCCGGTGTCAAGACAAGCCTGCATGATCTCATCATATATGGCAAACTTTTCGTTATCCAACCTTCCACCTAGTTGTTCGTTGAGGAGGAATTGCCAAGTCGTGGCTGTAAAGTCTGCATGTCAACAAAGAGGCCGCATTTACTACGAGAGAAAACTTACGAAGGCGGAAAGTGTTCAAGCCGCTATCCTCAACAAAGTGCTTCATCTGCCCTATGCCATCACCTCCCGCGTAGGAAGCCAGAGGGATCTGGGGAGTATCAAGGGGACAACTGCCCTATTTTAGGTGTCAGTCAAGACCTACGCAGCTGACGTTGAAGCATCATACATCAATGTCACAGCCAAAGTCAATACCAGGAATGGCAACCCCCTAACATCTTGTAGTTAGCGGACTTGTATGTTTGTGAGCTGCAATGATCTATAGCGGGTCATTTACGCACCAAATACTTGACTCTACCCCATGCTCCAGAAAGCAGACTCAGGCCTGTGAAGAGGCGGGAGTGTGCGCGCATTATGAGATACCTGGCGAGGTCGGTGATGCTTCGAGCAAATTAAATGAGATGAGTAAGTGGGTTCGGGCAGGCTGAAAATCCGGCATCTAGAAGGAAAGGTTATACTCCGTGAATCAGCAATAGACACAGAATCGAGCGGCAGAACCGGGTGAATGAATGATCAAAGAATGACTTCCCTCGAGCGGAGAGGCCGGGGCTTATTCTTGGTTCTGCACCGTTAGCCGAACCATGGCAGGGGACCCCTATTCGCGAGGTTAGGCAAAACACGCCGGCTTTCTCGGTCCGCGGCTGACAGGTTCGTTCAACTGGGCTTGGCAGATCTCGCCTGCGTTCTTAGGGTGCGTGGCTTCAGTTCGTATTCCCAAATAAGACCCGAGCAATGTGCTCAGAACGCCACGCCAGGAGCTTGGTTCTCTCCCGCTTCCCAACAATGCTTCGGCGAGACGTTCGTTTTTGCAGGAAGAGCACAAGACTCGATATGTAAAGAAGGATGCAGCATTTTACGAAATATTAGGCTCAACTTATTATTTCATTGAGAGATCTCCCCCTCCAAAGTGTAAACCCTGGTGCTGCACTTGGAGGGTTCCTGGTAACCCTGGCAATGAGACTCAACCCCGCTGACAGTGGGTCAATGTCGCCATGGTTCATCCATATTCAGTATGTGATTCGTGATTCTAGAACCCTTAACAATGGGGGCTCAGGGCTGACAGTCTCGTGGCTGTCCTTAGCTCAAGATCGGCCGAAACTCAGGGTCCGGATTTGGCGCTGCTCCAACGTTGTTGTTCAGATAGCGTATCCCCGCCAACAACCATTCGATCAACTTGGACAAATCGCTATGTCGCGGCGGATCAAAACCATCGTGAATAATGCTTCTTTCATCCCTGGTCAGTTCTTACGTTGCCCTCAGCGTGAAATACTGGACCGACGCTCTCCTCGAAGTTACAGCTTTACTGCAATCAGCTCCCATCCTGCTTAAACACTGAGAAGACCTGGACGCGCCATGCCAATCTCACGCTTGTCACAAAATATCTATAATATTAGATCGAGTACAGTGAGTAGTTACCAGTTGCTATGACGAATATGTACGGAATAACTAGTGGAAAAGATAAGACACATGGCGATACTTGAAAAGATCTTGAGCTTGCTTCACATCCGATGAGCAACTACATTTGGGGAATAAAAACGTACCGGAAAAGGTCAAAGATAAAATGAAGCTGTCGATCAAAAATCTTGCTTAGTTTCTTCGAACATTTTTGAGACTTGGATTATTGCCGAGGTTGTCCTGGGCATTAATATCGACTCAACACTTTCTCAATAGTAGATGCAGCGCCTCCTGCTGGGTGTAGTGGTGTGGAGGATGGTTTCTCTTCTCAAATTCCGATTGTTCCAGTTGACATTGAAGTCACGAGCAATGTCCATGATGTACCTATCGGCAAGTTTGTGAAAACGGCGTTTCTATCCTCGTCAGTCGTATTAATATTGAATCTCCACCAGTTGTTGGTGATCAGACTTGTGCCCCAGTGAGTCAGTTTTCAGAAAGTAAACAATGCGTCGCTGACGGATGGCTTTAGGTTGTCTACTTGGAGAGCGGGTGAGGTCTCGATTGCTGTAACGGGCTTTCCGAGACCTTCGATTTCTTGGCGCCATGATTCAATCTCAGCGGGAGCGTCCTGGATCTTGTCGCGAACCTTTTTTGTGAACTGGGTGATCTTAACGCTCTGAGCAACAAGCTGGATGCCTGCATCTACGACCCCGACCGTCTCAGCCATCTCCGCCGTCAGGTCAGAGGTTTCGCTTGTGGTTTTGTACGCTGTTGACAGCAATGGTATCAGGGTGGTAGACTAAGGTAGTCCAACTTCTTTCAGCGTTGCTCAATAAGATATTGAGCCAAGACAGAGAGATTGAGTTGGAAATCCAAATGATGGATAAAGGTATGAGGCTGAACGAAAGACAGACCCTGCTGCTGATTATCTGTGAGCTGTGCAAGTGTGCATGTCCAGCCGGGTTCGCTGACTTATCAGCCCAGCCTGATTTCCTTTCAAGGCGGGACAGTATCACGTAATTCAGGCCGTGTCGGTTCCGATTTAGGTATCATTCCCCGTCTTCCAGACCAATCAAGGCCTACAGCAAGCTTATACTGCAAGTAATTGTCGGTGGCGCTCCATCTTCACCAGGCTACGGAATGCCTCAACCGCAACAACTCATTACCTTCTGGAGACGTGTCCTGGAAAGTCTCCGAAACTACAGGAAGCCTGTCTCATCTTTGGTTCTATCTCATTGGTTCCGGTTCAAGCTTTCCTTGCGGTTTCAAACAGATTCGAAGTCTGGCCGGCTCGCCTCGTCTAGCGATGGTTCGTAATCCCGAGCCGTCATGCAGGCTGCAGGTCATCAACGGACTAGCACGCAGTTTGATACGGTGACGCAGAGATGGCCCGCAGATAAGATGGGCTTTCTCAGCTCCGTTGACTCAAATATGTATGAGCGTACTTGCAGATAGTCTGCGTCATCTCATCCCATGGACAATAAGCCAGACTTCAAAGCTAAGCGCCAGCTCCGCAAAAAGACGGGATTCAGAGTCACACCACCGACGTATATGCGGCGGTTAGGTCACTGTTCCATTCTACCCCTTGCAAGTCAATATGCGAGGTTACACAGCAGCCGACATGGTACATCAGGCAATATCTCAGCCCTGCTCCCTCAAATTCAGCCCTACCACCCGCCCCCAGCTCTCTCTTCATTTCTCTCCCTTGGCGTTTCTTTCTTTCTTTCTTGATGAGTTCCAAGCTGAGGCGGCAGCGCCCCAAACATCATGTCTCGACGACCAAACTATGACCGGCTTTCGTCCAGCTCGAACCTGGCCCTTCCCCAACAAGCCAGGGATTCAGGCTTCGAGCTCCACAGCCTGATTCGAATCGAAAGCTTCCCCGAAGGATCATCGACCACTATTCCCGCGAGAAAACCCGTGCCGCCCGGATCCGAATACAACGCTGAATTGCGACCGATCCGAAGACCGACTTCGCCCTTAACGCTATGGCATTTATTCCTCGATGTATTGTTCGCTCTTCCAGCGCTGGCATTCCTTGTTTATGCCATATTAGTGTACGCCCACGAGGGGCTGCCATTAGATGAAGAGCCTGCGCCGACCCTACGAGCTGTCGCCAACTACGGCCCTACCATCTTCCCCATCGTCTTCGCAGCGGCGGCCGTCAATTTCCTCAAGTCCATAGCCGCTTGGAAACTCGAACGTGGCATCTCGGTCCTCAGCTTGGAGTTTCTCCTCAGCAGCCGGACTGTCTTCAGCACCCTTTCGTCGCCCATGGCCCTTTGGACAGTCAATTGGCTGACGCCGCTCCTCCTCGCACTCTGGGCGCTTTCGCCTCTCGGTGGCCAAGCCACTCTTCGCGTTGTCGGAACTGCTCCTTCGACTCAAGTCGAACCTTGGAGTGGTCGTTATGTCGAGTTCAGAGGAGATCTGCCATTCCAAAAAGGGGCAGAGGACGATGGCGTCCCTCATTCTCTCCCGGCTGTTATCGCAGTCTTTGGTGCAGGTCTATCGAGCCCCCAACACGTCAAGCTCGCCGGCGAGGACACGTTTGGGCACGTCAAAATCCCCATGATCGAGGCCTTCTCAGAGTCTGAGGCAAATACCGACGATGACGGCTGGTTTCACATAGACAACAAGACCAAGACGGCATACTCTTCTCTCGCAGGTCTTCCCATCGCATCAGATGATGCTTTTAACCGCTCCGCAAAATATTCGTTCAATCTGACTACATCTTACATGCATGCAGACTGCAAAGTCACCCGACTCCCGCGCATGGATTACAAAACCTGGATGGCATGGTTGGACGTGGAGCCCCGGAAGCCAAAAACACAGGAGTCGCCAAACAAGTACCATAATGGTTTGACCATGGCTATTGAGGTAGTCCAACGCTACAACGAGAGTAGCAGCAGTCCAATGAAGCTCAACTTTACATCATATACGCGCAATGCGACAACGACGGCTCTTTGCAAGCTGACAACCTCATACGTCCAAGTTGACGTAGGATGCCACCGTTCTGAATGCGGCGCGGTCCGCGTTCGTCCCATGAAGCATGATTATGATGTTGCCAGCACGGTGCTCAACGGTCTGGCGCCCACAGGCTGGATGGAGTACTATGACGAACAATACTGGTCGTACCTGGACTATTTCGTCAACGCTTCCAATATCCTTTGGGATTGGGGAGAAACGACCGACCGTTATTCCTCGCCGATCGAATTGTACATCACCCATCCCGATATCCCATATGCTGTATTACCCAACGGTCGCGGTTGGCGCGGCGAAGATATCTGGCCTGTAGGGGACGCGGTCTTTTCCCAGCGATTTACTCAGTTACTAAACACATTCTGGCTTGCACAAATCGCTCCGTTTGCGCCTATGGGGAGAGTCAACATCACAACATCCGACGCTCTCAAGAAAGAACTCAAGAAGCTTGACTGGGTAAAAATCAATGGGACCAAAACCCCAGATATACTGGTATTGAAAGCCGAGAAGCCTTGGTTGGGAACCCTCATTATCGCGTCCCTTGCCATGCTGGCCTCAGCTTTGGCAGCAGCATTACTCAACGTCTGGCGACGCGGTCCCGATATCCTGGATTACGCGACAAGTATGCTACGAGATAACCCGTATGTGAACATCGAGATGACTGCAAAGGGAAACTCTATGGAGGATGGAGTTGATCAGACAAGGAGACTGATGAGCATGACGGTTTGTCTCGGGGACGTTCACCCACAAGAAAGAGAGGGTTACGTTGCTGTGTCAACTCCAGGACGAGCCAACCGTCTAGCAAATCTGGGAGGAAACAGGATTTTCAGATAGATTCTGGGTTTGCTTAACATTAAGGGCCACAGCATTAAATTGCAGCCCATGTTTATCGTTGGAAGATTGCCAGCTACTGTACAAATAAGATGCAAGTGTATAAGCAGAGATATCTTGTACTCAGATCACCGGCACCTGCTGTGTTGCGCAATGAATTCCTCCCCCAAATTTCGGGAGCATATTCAAATCAACCTGAACAATCTCTCGGTCAGGGAAGCATCGATGGAACAGCTCAAAGGCATCATTGTCGAGCTTCCCAACCCCAAAGCGCGGCATGACCAGCCCGCCGTTGACCAACAGATAGTTGACGTATGATGCGACAGTTACGTTGAAATCCTCGCCGGATAGCTCTTGAACGTGAGGCTCAGCCACCTCAATTACTTCCAATCGCCTCCCACAGGCATCTGTCTCAGCCATCAGGGTTTCTTTTGCTTGCTCGAATGACTCGATGAGAAACTTCTCCGAAGAGTTTGGCGGTCGGCTTAATAACACTTTGGCTGGTGCGACGAACCTCGCGAACGCGTCGACATGATCGTCTGTGATGCCGTAGCCCTTGACTCCACGAAGCCATATCGTCTTGCTGATTCCCAGGAAGAGCTTGAATTGTTCTTCCAACTCGGGTTTTGACATCCCTGGATTTCGGTTCGAGTTGATAATTGCACTCTCGGTAGTAAGCAATGTGCCTTCTCCGTCAACTTCAATTGCACCGCCCTCAGAACGAAAGCCAGGAGTATAAGCCGGAACGTCCATGTCCAATAAGATATCCGTTGCGGTTGTCTCGTCGCCCACGCTAGGAAGTTTGTCCCCCCAGTAATTGAAGCTCAGACTGAGGCCAGCACGAGAGCCATCTGAGACATTCTTGACAAAAATTGGTCCCGTGTCGCGTACCCAGAGCTGCCTTGTGTCTAGGGGAAGAACTGTGACCTTTTCAGATACAGTGTGTCTGGCTTTCTCCACGCTTTCAGGCTTAGTATACATAGTGACGGGTTCAAAGCGGGCTATAGCGTTGGCGATGGCCGACACTTCCGAGCGCGCCGTCCGTAACAGGTCCTCATGTTGAATGGAGTCAAAGTCCGGCCACACAGTGATGGTATTTGAATGTCTCGACCATTCCGCTGGCATAGAGAAGCGTGCAGATCCTCGTTTATTATTTGAAGCAGATGAATAGAGTCGAGGGGAACTAAGAGGTTTGGACTTGAGCGGTGTGGAAGATAAAAAGATTCGCCCGGCGACGCAGGCTTTGGGCAGCGTATGTCTACGCATTGCGTGAGGAGACTGGGAAATTTATAGAGACGATCTGCTTCCGAAAAAATGACAAAAATCAGAACCAATAAATGGCAACTCCTGTGACTGACATAGAGAATCGCAGGCGTCCGAATTGCTTTAGCAGAGCGGAACAACAATCTCGCCATGAGGCCTCGTCATTTGAACAGATCCAGTAGGCGGTCAATATTGGCACATTCTCAAATTGACCAAGTTCTCGGCTATTGTTTAAGCTGTACTGGTCGAGTTATTGCATTCTTAGACTCAATTTAACTCCTCTCGTTCTTTAAATTGTCATGTCCCGACAGCCAGTAACAAGTTTAAGTTAAATCGGCGTTGCTACAGAACCAACATTCTCTAAGCTGACATCTGCCCTTTTGTTATGAAACTCAGATTAGTCATGCAGATGTCTTCTAAGTGGTAAGATAATATTACCCAAGGCTTCTTTTCTGGTTGGAGGTAATCTCATAACAAAGGTAGTCCAAGTGTGGTTATAGATCGAAGGTATGTTGTGTCTTTCGCAAAGGGCTGTAGAACAGTGAACACTTCGGATATTTATACGGCAACCTTACTCTCTACGTTTGAGTCCTTGACCGTCTCGTCTCATCACTGAATAAAATAGCGTAGGTAAATAGGGCTAAGAATCGCAAGAGCTTTCTAGTATCCCACCTAGAACTGTGTTCTTTATTATTGTGGAAGCACCTTGCCTTTGAGAGAGCAACGGGCAGTTTACATAGTATCCCACCTGGCTCATGTCTCCCCCGTCACTTTAGTAGGTTCGTTGTACCAAAGGCAGTAAAAGGGTTAAACACCCTATCGGTAACTCCCTTCTCCAAGTCTGGCAAGAAAGTGCTGGTGATTGTAGTTACTGCGGAAAACTATGGACGGTGTCGGGGTTGGTGCGTGTTGCTCTGTACATGCACATTAAGCGTTGAACTTCTGAAGCGGGGGGAGGGTCTTCATTAGATAGCGAAGTTGACCTCTTTCGAGTTAGTTAAACAGGATTTTCTCAGCCCTAGATACGCTCCTCCTCTTCGGTCATTTCTCCTATTTGCCCTGTGGCGTAGTTATTTACAAGGTACATAGCTTTCCTAAAATGTGCGAATAACCTCATCAGAGTGGTTGACAGTTGCAAGCCGCGAATGCGGTTACGTCTAAAGATCACTCGCCTATTTGAGAGACTCGAAACCGGAACTGAGTAAAAGAGTCTGGTAACTCTGTACACATGATATCATCGACATACCATGTAGGGCTGGTGTGCACTTCGCGCAAGTTCCCTGCAAGCCCCACGACATGAAACATATATTTTCAACAATAGTCATGACATCCTTGCAGTATCAGGAAACAATAATCGATGAACTCTTGATCTGCCGCAGACCGTTAAATCGATCCGTTCCACTCGTTCTGCCCTACGGAACTGCTGCTGCAGCCACACAGTCGGTACGACTCAACAAACATCCGCCCCTACTGCTGTCCCTAGCCACTCACCGCAAGTCAGTCTCGTAGCACAGTCACTGAACCTTTTCTCACATTGACAAGCAGCTTAGCAAATAAGTAAACGTCGCCAGCCGGAAGCAGTTCTACCTGTGTCTTTCCTCACAGCAAGCTTGATTGCCGTTTTCCCAGCTGGGGTCATCGGCAACGCGGCGGGGCTGATCCAAAGAGCTGTGATTGAGAAACGGAACAGTAGTTGGTATTATTTATATAGAAAACTGGGCAGAGGGATATTTTAATACTATCGTCCTTCTTTTCCAGTCTCTCTACTGAAACAAGAAGCTGTGGATATTCGAGTGAAGGCACAACTCGTAGCAATTTGAAAGCACGAGCATATCCAACCAAAGCCTATCCTTCGTTCTTGCAATTTGTGCAGTAGTCCATGACGACTTTGCATGAGTTAGAAAGTTCAATATGCCCGCACATCCAGATATCGTTTTCAGACTTGGCTTTCTCGCGACTATTTTCTCAGTGTTAGCGCGGGTTTAGTATGATAATAATAGGGGCAACTAGGCAACTTACGCTTCCTTAATGAGCTTACCGCTCATGCCAATGCCGTAGTTGTCGCAGCTAAACTTTGCAATGCAAGCGGCCTGGCCCACGGAGGCGACTATGAGGATGCCCTTATTCGAGCGGCTATAGCGCGTAGTGTAGCCGGTATAGATGACATCGTCCTCAAAGTCGCCAATCGCCCGGTCGCAGGCCTCGCCTAGACCCTTTTTGGAGAGGCCGTCGCCGGTGCCGCACTGGCCCGAGCCGTCATTGTCCACGGCGGTCTGCGTCGGCACGGGGGTCGAGAGAGTCTTGGGGTCGCCGAGGCCGCGGGAGGCTGTGACCGGGATGCCTGTGTGCACCTGGTAGTATTCGAGTGTGTAGGCTGACCACACGAGGACGGTGCCGCTGATGGTCTTGGTCAGGGGCTCGTTGATGGGCGGCGCGTTGGTTGGGGCAGGCGCCTCGGTGGCCGGGTCAACCTTGGACGGGAACTCGGTGTAGGCTTTGCACGCGTTATCAATCAGGGACGTGGTGACGAAATACTGCTTTCCGCTGACTGTCGTCGAGCACTGGCAGTAGGCCGATGTGACGCGAGGGCCCCCATAGATGCCACAGGGGAAGTAGGTGCGAGTCTCCTCGGCAGTGGTGGTGATGGGCCCAGACGATTCAGTAGATCCCGTGGTGATGGTGTTGGAGGACTCGTCTGACGAGGGCCTGGTCGTTGTGACGAGCGTGCTTGGCGTCGTCGTAGGGGGTTCAGTCTTTGTCTCTTCGGTGGTTGTAGTCACTTCGGGGATCCCAGTAGAAGTGGCCGACGACTCGGTCTCCTCGGTGGTTGTAGGCACTTCGGAGGTTCCAGTAGAAGTTGCTGGGCCCGTAGTGTCGGTCTCGCCGGCTGCGGCTGTGTTGGAAGAGGCGTCCGTACCAGTAGAAGTCTCGTTTTCAGTTGTCACCCCGGTTTGCTCCGGGAAAGGTATTGTGATTGTGGGTTTGGTGTTAGATCCGCCCTCAACTCTGGTGGTCGATCGCATCTTGCACTCCCCAGTCGTGGTTTCAGTTTCGGTTGCCGTGGTCTCTTCTGTGGTGCTGGCATCCTCGGTTTCAGTCTCGCTCTTCTCCGTTTTGGTTTCTTCTTCTTCTTCCTCCTCCTCGCTTTCCTCCTCGAGATCCTTGTTGTTCGAAGTGAGACTGCTCACAATAGGAACAACGCCATCAACAACACCGCCAGTAATCTTGCCCGTAACGTCATCTAGATTAGAGACGACGCAAGACAGTGTGTTAATAACACCAGAAACAAAGTCCAGAACACCCCTCTTCTTGTTGTTACAGCCAGAAGACTCGGAGCCTCCCAGGTCCTTGATGGCACCCTTGATACCATTGATAAGGTTGTTGACCTTGTCCAGAGTGTCCGTCTTGAGATTGACAGGGTCCTTGGTCCAGTCGTTGATGATGGGAATGATGATGGCTATCTGCGAGTTGTATTCAGATGCGGTAGCCGTCGCCTGAGCAATGGCAGCAGTTGTAGCGCTGGGCGGCGCTGTCACGGGTGCTGAGGAGCTGGGCTCGTTGGGCTCACTGGTCTCTGTCGTTGGCTTCGGGACCGTTTCAGTTGTACCACTGCCAGTGGTAACGTCAGCAGCAGTGGCAGTCGAGCTTGGTTCAGTAGAAGGAGCTGTGGTATCAGTTTCGCTACCCGTACTGCTGGGCGTGTCGCTGATGGTCGTGTCACCGATGCTAACGGTTGGAGTATCAAGGCCCGCGGTTGTAGTATCAGTGCCGACGGTTGGAATCCAATCCGTGCTGCTGAGCACGTCGCTGCTGGTTGGGATATCAGTGCTGATGACTGTGTCGCCAATGGTTGTGTCACTGATGCTGACGGTTGGAGTATCAAGGCCAACGGTCGGAGCATCAGTGCCGACGGTTGGAATCCAATCCGTGCTGCTCAGCGCTTCGCTGCTGGTTGGAGTATCGGGAAGGACAAGGCCGGTCGACGTCGTAGCAGTGTCGTTGACGGCGCGCCCAAGGATTTTGAACTGAGCAATACTGCGGCACATTTAGCGTGTGTCTTTGATAGCCGGCAGCGGTATCAGAAATAGGAGAGGAACTGACTTGGCAGGACCATCTGTAACGGCAGCGGCAGATGTAAACTGGGCTACCGAAGACAAGACGAGGAAACCAACGCCAAACGGCATAGGAGAATCTGCCGGGCGCCACATAATGAATGAAGAAGCCAGCCCGATCTGAGAGCCAAAGTTGAGTATGGCAGATACTGGGACTACGTGCCAGCGGGTGCTGGACACAAAAGACTTTAAGTAAAAGCGAAAGACTCAAAGTAAAACGAAAGACTTGAAGTAAAACGAAAGATTTGAAGTGAAAGTGAAAGAATTGAAGCAAAGTAAAACACTTGAAGTAAAGGCGAAAGACTTTAAGTAAAAGAGAAAGGCTTGAAGTAAAAGCGAAGGATGGCTTATGACGATAAGCTTCTGCTATTCTTTACTTCCGCCGACACTTTTCCAAATCTCGACGACATGCGAGTACAGTAGCTGCGAGATGCTCTGCACTAGGGAAGATCCATTTTTCTAAGATTATACAAGGACAGACGGATCCATCATCCGTCTGGGACTCCATCGGAAGGATTTTACGAGCTGACAAAACAGGGAATGATTGATGTCTAATTTCTATCGTCATATCCCATTCAACTGGTTCTTGCAGGGTTACGGGTTTCAGGGCCTCTACTATAAGACTTACATGTAAGCATCCAAATCCTTCCTTCATATGCCGGCCGATATCCACCTGTGCCGCTGGAGCACACATACTACGTACATTATCACCGACCTCAAGACAATTCAAGTTATATTGCAGTACCTTGTGAGATTTAGGGCTGACTCAGCTCTGCTTCCAGACAAGATCAGCAGGGGAAACACGGAAGGATCTGGCTCCTGCATCCACTCAGCTCAGCCTTGTTTCAACTTTATGCCCTTGCAAGCGGCAATCGGGTGGACTATGCAAGGATTCAATGCCTTTCTGTTTGACCTACATTGAGCTTAGATGAGCTAATTAAACGAAACACAGGAAGGATTTGACGACTGAATCCTATCCTACCCCACCGAACACGTTCACAGCTGCGGCTTTGGTAATTCGGGGCCAAGACGTAAATTGGATTGTCATGAGCTGCTGTTAAATAAAAGCACCACCCGGAACATGTCCAGTGACCTCTGAAGCGAGGTTGCCGGTATCAAATTCTTCTCTGCTCCTGTCCCAGTCGTCAGTCCAGTCACATCAGCGACAATGACTTTCTCCAGTCGCTTTTCTTTCGCCCTGACGGGCTTGTATTTTCTCCTAGCAACCAGTGTCACTGATGCCGCACTCGTCAAGCGTGACGCGCCGGACTTCATTGAGACTTGGGACCTATACAAGAGATGGGAGGGTATGACCGATTCCATTCCCGACTTTGACGTACCTGCCGTGGACGACGTGACAGTGGCAGAGTTCGACAAGAAGACGGGAACGCTGAAATGGACCTGCAACACGTTGGTGTTGGGAGACCAGATTACGGCACTTACTTCCATCATTCAAAAGGCTTCGCTTGACACTTACCACGAGCCGACCGTGGTCACCAAGCGAAGTTATGGCGAAAAGACTCAGATCCTTTACGGTGCCAAACTGCAAAAGAGTATCGATAACGAAAATGTTCTTCCTGTTATCGACTATGTCCTGGCGCCACCTTCTGAAGGTGTTCGTCGAGAGTACGGGTGGTCCATCATGCCTTACGTCTCAGCAGGCTCACTGGAAACCAACTTCGGGGCCTACCCGGATCAAAACTCGGTGAATGGTGCATTCAAGCAGATCCTGAATGCGGTGGCTGCTGTTTCGGCTGCGGGCATTATCCACCGTGATCTCAAGCCCGAAAACTTCCTCAAGGACGGCGATAAGCTCAAGCTGATGGACTTCGATCAATCACGCGAGACCGCCACCTCGATGCAATATGATGTCGGCACGCCATCTTACACTGCCCCAGGTATGTAATTCTTCCTTCTAGTCGGATAACTCTGAATCTCACACCACTATTTTAGAAATCATCGCAATGATGTCGGACACCGGAACTGAATACGACACCAAGGTAGACACATTCTCGACCGCCATGACCTTCATGGTCTTGTCTGTAGCAGAGCTGCAGGACGCTACCAACCGATTCCGGCTGTGGAAAGATCTCATTCAGCCCGATGGCGCCTTGTGGCCCTCGGCCGAGAAGGTGGCCGATATCCTGAAGGCAAGAAACTATGCAGTGTTCAACGACAACGATGGTCTTCGCAACGTGCTCGCCAAGGCTCTGTGCAAGCCAAGCGAGCGCTACGATCCCCAAGGGTTCCAGTCGGCGTTTAATGGAGTGGCGTAATGTGCTTTCTTGATAGAGTGTCTGCTACCGAAGAGTAGGAAATTGATGTTTAGGCTATAGGAGCTTTTGCATCGTCAATGGTGTTTTTCGTGTATATTAGATTATTGTCTCGCTCACTGAGTAGATGAATTATCTGTTGCTCCTTCATCAAGACTACGATATTGCGATAGCGGTACCAAGTAGAGAACTGAGAACTGGCTCAGTATAACGAATTTGTTTAATTCAACTACATAACGACCAACACAAGTACCCAAGAGCGATGGCTTCGCTCGAGCGTCATAGTTCCTTGGGTATTGCCGACGAACTGATTGCCTCCCGCAAGCAATCATCAGTGATATCCTTTTGCGAAGAGACTTGAAGCTGTAACTTGTGAGATTCGGTACATCATGTAGGATAGGAACAGAATAGAACGTGGTTACCATATGTACAGCCTTGATGCCCTCACTGTCAGCAATTAAAGCCAGGTCCCTCCGCAATCCATTCTGGGCATGGGCTCGTTTGGTATAACTCTGCCAGCCATGTCGAGTCCAGATCAGAATGACAGCACCAGAACCCGGGTAGCGATAGAAGGAAAAGGTATGCGGTGACGGAGCGGTAAAGTATCCGCCGACAGAGTCGGGCGCAACTTGTTTGTAGGCGTTGACGAATTGAATCTCATCTTCCGCATAATCAACCACCTATTCCGAGAACAGAGTAAGCGCTTAGCTCTGCATTCTTCCATTTCTTTAGAGAGGAGAACAGATTATCTTACTAGCTGCAGTAATTCGCCCTCTTGCAGCTCTCGAAGAGCAGTCTTGGCGCGATCGTCAACCGGCCAAAGCTCCCTGTTCGCCCCCTGCTCGTTCGAGGCCGGGATAGTAATGATTTTGCGCTGAGTTGATTCTGTCGACATCTTTGCTTCTTTGCAACTGCCCAATCTGGTTTATAAGATTGGGTGAGATTCGATCGGGTGTAGCAGTGGGGGTAGTCAGGCTTTATATACTTGAGAGAGTGTTGCCAGGCAGAAGCAGCCTTAAAGTCAGATGACTAAGACAAAAAAAGAGTGACAAGTCCTATAGTTATAGTTAAGTAATTTTGCTCATTTTATTGTTTTAACGAGTTTAATAACAAACAATTATCATTAATATGTCTTTTATAACAGAAATGCTATATACGCAGCCAAAAATTGACCCAGTATCTTGCAGTTCGAGCTTAGTTCCAGCCTCAATACCGTGGAGGAAGCGACTGAGGCTGTGCTAAAGTGGATGCAGTGCCTCAGCCTCCAGTTCAACTATCGGTCGGCTCGAGATCTCTACCTATTCACTTCGTAGTGAAAGAAACTTCCTAAGCAGGCTGAAAACTTAGGCGGCGAGGCCGTGTCACGTCCCTATTGGACCACATTTTTTGCGCGATAACGTCACGCTGGCAGCAAGTTGGGTAGACACTGAATACAGGAGTGTCACGGCACTCTATGAACAATGGGGCAGAATTATTGACAACTCCACTGTTTCTGTTCCTCATCCAAATGGCCGAGGGACGTTACACTCGCCATCCAGTGGCATCCTCCGATCCGAGAACTTGCGAGGTGTCGGTGGCTTCGCCGTCAAGGCCAGTGTGGTTTCGCCGACCCTCAATGTGCTGTGTGTAAACATGGGGAAAGAGGAATTTGAACCATTTGTATATGAATCATGGCCACAGAGGAAGAGAAAGAAACTTGACAAAGATACGGATTTGGCCTCGGTTCTTGGTATGAACAGAACGAGGATGGGTACTGGTACACTCACAATCGTACCGCCGTGGACGACTTTTTGACTGCGGTGCCGAGTATGATCGTAGGCCGCCATTGTTTGAATATGTAGGTGGCAAAAACTGGAGGTTTTCAGTTCGAGTTTCGCTGATACATTATATTCACAGTATCCCAACGACACCAGCATTATGCTCTCCGGTTGTCCTGCGTCATATACTCTCGAGACATCTTTCGTTGCCGCCTCGCAAAGGCCTCGAAATTCCAAAACTATATCCTCTGCGAATTACTCTCCTGGCTTTCTACGGACTGTTCAGCACGCCTCAACGTTTCTGGAAGTCAAGCGCCGTTCATGTACGCTCACTATGGAGATCAAAATTACAAGGGCAGATACGAAGCCTCGCTTGACCAGCCCTTAAAAGAGCCATAAGCGTCCAAAAGATGATCGGTAAGTTTCACTTCATGATCGGTTAATATAATCTCCTCTTAATGACAGAAGCTCCCTCTATGTTGCCGCTTCGGACACCCAGGTCAAACATGCTTGGGATCATGACAGGGCCGAAGCCTTACTTCCTAATAACACAATTAGCAAGAGATGGGGAGACGCGCTTTATGACTTCAGGAGAGCAGAGACGTCCCATTCTTCGATCACCAGTCAGCAGTATACGTCAGTTCATATCAACAAGTGGCAAGGCGTGTTTTACATCGTCCTTGGTCTTGTTTTCGCCATCAATCTACTCTATCTAGGCTACTTCATCCTTCATTTTAGACTGGTCACGAACCTCAGAGCCTCATAGTCACTTTACGAGGCTACGAACGCGAGCCTACCAGCGGCTGCCGTGGAAGACATGAAACGTTACCGGGGGTTGAGCTCGTCCGGAAATAATGAGACTTTCGGATTTATTACGATTATAAACTAAAAGTGTTTACTAAATTACATAGTCTGGTGTTTCTTCTTGCTATACTTCACTTTTCTCTTTGATCCCTCTTCGAGACCCGGCCGGGCTGGCATTGGAACCGGCCTTCGGAGGCCGTCTTTCGGCCCCATGTCTCCGGGCTGAAGGCGGGGCATTTTCTCGAGGGAAATTGGGTGTCATCAGGGATTGTATTTCGCAAGCTTCAAGGGCAAGATGATAGAAAGAAGCATGGTAAACACGAATAGAAGCCATTGGTGGCGAAAATAGTGAGATACAGTTCATGTCTTTTACAAAGTTTACAGACTATTTACAAGCTGTATTATATAGTCGCTCAACCTTCTTTCTGGGAGCGGCATTTTGGGTATCATCTCAGAGACCGCCCTGCGGCCTTGATGAGCGACCAGAAGCGCGAAGCAGAGCAGCTTTTGGCCGGCACCACTTCGACAGAGTGATAATGGGTGCTTAGTCAAGCCTGACCTGACCATATTCTGCGACAGGCGGTCGAAGGCCCGATACTTCAAAGCGCAGCATATGCCTGTCTGACATGTTGTCAGCGGTCTGCGGCGCTATGCCTTCTCGATTCGCGAGCTTCCATCAACTAGACGGAGCTATCGGTCTCAAACGTGCACCTCGTCGACCTTGTTCTTCTTGAAGCGAAACATATCCGCCATCTCGGTCCAGAAGCTCGTCGGTGGGTCCTCGATCATGGCCCGCTCCTCATACGCGTCAATGAGAGGCCTCTCCCAGACCAGATCGCACTCCTCGGGCTTGACAAGCTTGGTCTTCTTGATGAGTTTCCAAGCAAGGTACAGGAAGGGAGCGATGATCTGCATGGTGTAGTTGGAGAAGAAACCCTTAATGTCGAAAGGCGCGAGGGAAGTGTATCCGTAGGTGTACACAACGACGATCTGGAGGACGAGAGCGATCCAGGCGCCGTAAGGCTGGAAGTAGCCGAAGTAGGGCATCCTCTTGCGGTCGACGCCTTGCACTTTGCAGGCGCGGTAGTAGAAGAGGAACGTAATGCTCATGGTGATGTAGTCCACGATACCTCCGCCCGTGATGAGCGACAGAAGGAGATTCAGAGCCTCAGCGGAGCTGCTGTCGAGCTGAAGGAAGGAGAGCAGCGGGAACAGCATGGTGACGGCGAAGCAGTAAATGGGAACGCCGTTCTTGGTAGTCTTGCGGAGGACGGCTGGGGCACGACCCTCAAGGGCCAGACTGTAGAGCGAGCGGGTCGCGCAGTATGTGTAGGTATTGCCGGCGGAGTAGATCGTGGTGAAGAGTAGGGCATTGATGATGTGAGGGAGTACACCAATGCCCATGTTGGACATGGCAATGACCCAGGGCGACGCGGCAGCAGTCCCCTTACCGGAGCCGAGCCTCTCATCCTTGTGGTCGATCACTATACCGCAGGTCAAGGCGGCTCCGATGAAGAAGAGACCGAAGCGGAAGTAAACCGTCTTGAAAGCAGTCTTGATATACCGGCTGGGGTGCTTGGACTCAGCAGCAACCATGGAAATGTAGTCGGGACCGACGACGTAGAAGGCAGCGGCAGCCATGCAACCCATGAAGCCCTCGAGCCGTCCAAGGTCACCCTCACTTCGATAGCTAGCAAACGCGTCATGCACGTTTTTCCAGTGACGAAAGCCATATGCATCACCCTGAGGATTACCACCGACCATGGTCACGAAGGTAAAGAAGAATAAGATGAAGATCAGGAGGACCTTGCCGCCAGATAGCCAGAATTCGGCTTCACCAAAGACACCAACAGCAAGGACATTCAGCACACTAGAAGAGGGGGCACAAGAGTTTAGCATTCGGACACACATAGACAGGGGAGAGAGAGGGGCGCAGAGTTGATATGAGATGACACCATATGGAGCGCTTCCTTGACGATGGGCATCAGGATTCGACTCATGGTTCAGTCCTTACCCAAACGAGATGATGATAGCGACGATAAATCCAGCAGTCGGGCCAGGCTCTTTGATTTTCTCATTCCAGAACGAGAGCACAAGATTAAGGGCGACGATTTCAAAGGGGATCAGAAGGGCTTCATAGAAGAAAAAGTTCCATCCAACCATGAATCCCAGGGCATCGTCAACCCAGTAACCAGCAAGGCGGATAAATCCACCAGAAACGGGCATGTAGGTGTTCATCTCAGCGATCGAGTTGTTGACGAGGCCCAAGACGCACGAGTACAGAGCCGTGCAGACGAGAAGACTACCAGGACCACCCTTGGACAAACCGGCGCCGATACCGATGAAGAGGCCCGTACCGATGGTACCACCAATGGCGAGAAGCTGGACTTGACGGTTGTTGAGACGGCGGTGCAGGCCGTCAGCATTGTCAGCCTCATTGCCCTGAACAAGGCCAGGGCTGGCGACTCTCTTGGATTCCTTTTCGTCGGAGGACATGTCGAAGAATGCTTCGAGTTGCAGATATTCTGGTGTTGACAGCTCGGGACCGGACCACACTTATCGACCACAACTGAAAGTGTCTGGGGTCAAAGACATGTGGAGATGGGTATAGCAACAGAACAGACAAGACAGAAAACAAGAGGAAGAGCAAGCCTTTATGAAAGAGATCAGCACTGGACGAGTGAGACAGTCCCAGATTTCAAGACGCGAGAACTCTTCACAGTGGAGAGCTTGTGGGGTCGTTGAAGCAGACCAACGCAAATCATGTGGTAAGGAACCTCGGGAACCCTTGCTGCTGAAGGAGAGAATCGCAAGCATCGCGTCATAAGGGGCTGGCCAGTTGCCGGCCAGTTGCCAGGCTCAACAAGAGAATGGGTCGCGTAGAGTAAGATTCAGTTGGATCTGTCCGAGTTGGTGGATATCATTGAGGAGACGGAGGCAACACGAGTCTCCACACCCAAGTTATGAATGGATAGACCATGGATTCTCGGGTTGCCGTCAGTCGAGTCGCGCTGTTTTGTACATGTACCCATCAAACAAGGTAAGGCTCGAGTGCCCGTGCAACGCAAGTGATAGATTAAGCTTCTCCGCGAGTCGTCTAATCGTGATGAAAATACCCTGATTGTCGTTGCTGGGCCTAGTCTGTTGAATCTCTCGTCTACGGTGGTTGTCGTTAGCGGATCCTTACAAGGCGAAAAGAAAGCTGCCAAGCCCGAGGAAAAGAGAGACACGGTGACGTCGCTCGGCCGAGTCGGGCTGATTCTCCAATCATGTTGCTTGCACAGATGCTGCCTAGCCTCTCACGTGACCCTCATGGCATGATTCGAGTGCGGCAAAGGCGGATCCCAGCTGAGGGCAGAATTTTCAACCAAAGAGAGTCCATGCGAGATTTGTCAAAGAAACGGCAAAATCTTTGATTGTGGATACAGATAAGAGCATGGTGCGTTTCGACGACTTCCAAGTTTGATGAGACATGAACTCGGCATCCTAAGCCGAACGCTCGGTTACGAATCCGACCCATCAGTAACGTCCCATCAGAGAGGAACGGCTCCAACAACTGTTCCAAGAGGTTGGATCGTACCATGTAGCTGTCTCGTTCTCTTGGCGTGCATTCGTTGTAACCTTGGAACCCTGAAAACTCTGAAGGCCCTGATCAAGACATGTTTCTTCCGAGGGCAGCACGAGACTCTCGGCCAAATACATCAACAGAACGATTCCCGACATGCCTGTATCGAGATTGAGATTGAGATTTCCGAAAGAATTAGGTCATCCGGAATTATTCGCAACAGGGACTTTCACATGTCGACTGTCGCCTCTTGCACCTGTGCCTCTTGCACCTGTCCCTGACTTGCAGTCTAATCCTTGGCGCCCTTAGCGCTTAGTGTTGGCATCAGTTGAATGAGGCTCGGCCACAAGCTAGCCAACAAGTGCTCCTTTCTTTTGCCTCCTTGGGAAGCTCTGAAACTGCGGCGTGCGTACCCGACGATAAGAACCCAGACATGCGTTCCAATATGTACGTACGACATTGCTAGGTTATCGAATCACCGCTGGCCAGAGACCCCATTTAGGCAATGTCTGAGCTTACTGGTGCGGTTACTGCGGCACAGTAAGTCAAGCATTTCGTTTATTTCAATGTCGCTGTCGTTGTCAGGGACCAATGAGGAGTTGAGCCAGGTACTCCATAGTGTGGTGCAGTTTCTTCACCTTGCGGGTGGACTCTCGTAGTCCCCAACAACTTCAACAAGCCGTTCCACAAGACCCTCGCCTAAAGCGTCTGGTTCATCCACCAAGGTAGTAAGAAAAACTTTATATTAGGCCAACAGGAATGAATAGCTGGTCTTCTAGACTTCCATTGACATCAGCACTAAGCCCTGCGGCTCGGTAGGAGTTCCTAAGCTTAAGAGCACTGGTTCTTACGTAGTAAGGGAGTTAATTACCTGTCCACGCTAGAAATCCAACCTGCTGACAACGAACGTCACCGTACATGATTCACCAACCAGAGAACGACTGGTGAGTATGTATTAATGAGCATCTGCCTCTTTCGACGGGAAGTCAGACTGGAACAGACATGCCACTAGCTCGACATCCAGTAGGCTGTTCATAAATGATTTCAGCCTGAGCCTAACTCCAAAGAGGAACAGTAATAGATAACATCAAATTTTTAAAAATGGAAGTGGCTTAATACCCTCCGCATATTCAAGCAATCCTAAATGTAGGTTCAACTCGTTAAGCAGAACGATCCCCGACAAGAGCAAAGATGTAGAATCGGATTCTTATCAAGGCCAGGCCAGTGATTCTCCTCGAGAAACCCACAAACAAGACTTTATCTATATAACGCCGTCAAATACTCACCTTCACTTTCAACTATTCTAGGCATTGTAGGCTTACCAAGCTACAACCATGTACTTCATTACAGAATGGCTCGGGCAGTAATATATATACTACCGACATATACTTCAGAAGGAGTTTGGTGTAAATACACGTTTCATTGCGATGGATAGTAAATACGGCCATGGCCTACGTAGTCTTGCCGCAGGACAGCAGGCAGCAAGGGTCGGGGAATAGGATGAAGATCGGGTTGAGCGCTTGCCTTTACGGATGAGGGCCATTTATTGATGGGGGGGACTTACATATGAACACAGCCGGGGTCCTTTATAGCAAGGCTAACGGCTGAACCCGGAATAGTCAGGATCGTAATGCCGTGAGACAGAACATCACCGGGTTACCTAAAATACCCAGTATGAGGGGCAAACAACGGCTCAAGCAATATCGTCGAATGCTGCAGCCGTAGCTTACAAGCACGTCCGTAGTGTTAACATCCATCCTGACTCAGCCACACTGCTCAGAACAGAATATCTTTCACTTGAAACATATTCAACTTACCACCATGATTCCTTGATGCTGCAACCCACCTAAAGGCTTTGTTTATCACAGTAACTAACATCATGGATGCAGTCTAGTTTGAATGCGAAGAAGCATACCCTACAGTTTCACATGCTCAGGTGGCCCGTGCATTGCTCTCTTTGATGACATAATCACCTTTCTCCAAGCATCAGCTTTCCAGAAGCAGTAGACCAGGCAAGCCTCTCTACACAACACCACCGTCCAGAATGTCCGAATACTGGAAGTCAACACCAAAATACTGGTGCAAACACTGCGCCTGCTACGTGCGCGACACGAAACTTGAGCGCCAGAACCATGAAACCACCGCAAAACATCAAGGCGCCCTCAAGCGCTTCCTGCGCGACCTGCACCGCGGCCACGAGCGAGAAGAGCGCGAGAAGGAACGCGCCCGACAAGAGGTCGCCCGCCTCAATGGCGTTGTCGCGGGATCCTCCACAGCATCGGAGGCAGGTCCTTCAGTGCCTGCCCCCCGCGTACAGCCGGGCGCGCCGTCCGAGGCGTCGCTGAAGAGGCAGAGGGAACAGCTCGCAGAGCTGGGCGTGGCGATGCCGAGCGACTTTCGGCCGGAGATGGCGATGCCTGGCGAGTGGACGGTGACGAATACACGAATTATCGAAACGAAGAGCGGGGAGGAGGTGGAGAAGGCGAAGCTGGAATCAAGAGCGAACGGCGTGAGGAAACGCGAGGTGACTGAAGATGAAAAGGAAGAAGAGGAAGCCGTGCGCGGACTATTCAAGAAACCTCGGCGGTGGGGAAGGGATTCGAAGGCGATGCCGCAAGAAGAAGACACAGAACTGGATGCGCTGCTGAGTGGGTCGACGTTTACGCCCAGGACAGTGGATGAGGAGGTGAAGAAGGAGGAGGAAGCGGAGGACAACACGGACGTCAAGGTTGAGGAAGATGCGACGGGAGATGCAGCGCCGGACACGACAGCCGCCAAGACGGGAGCGCCAGATGTTGAACCGCCGATCAAACCTGAGCCAGAAGAAGCTGGATCGGGAGTTCAGACGGTGGTGTTCAAGAAGAGGAAACCCAAGGGTATTCGACAAAAGTAACGACAAATCTTTTGCTATAATGTACTATAGAAGCTGTGCTCGGAGCATATCAATGATACCAAATGAATGATGAAGCCCAAGCTATTCGCAAGGAGGGGAGTCCTCATTGCTGGAAACTTGGGACGGTTGCTTTATCAGCGATGACTTGGACTCGGAACGTTCCGTTGGAACATTCCGCCTCTGAGCAATAATCCTGATTCCTGAAGCCTCGGACCAATTTGGAGATCAACCCGCACACCAAGTAGTACACTAGATGCTGCAAGTGATTGCTAAGCACGGTGGCACGGTATTGAAGGGTTCCATATCCATCCTACGGGGTCGAAAAAAACACCGGGATAGCCCCCACACCTTGGTTGCGGTTTTGGCTGCCAGCCATTCCGGTAGTTTTCTCGACCCAGAGGGCATCCATCTTAGGTAGGTTTCTTAGCTACCTGATTGCGTCACCCGGCGGAGATCATTGCCCGTGATGCCGCGATGGAGTATTCGCGATGGTGGATATAAGTTGGGCGAGCAGCCTCCGAGTTGGAACTGCACAACCCCACCTTTTGAGGAACTTGACACGAGCAACACCATATAGCAACTATTACAAACCCTCGACACAATGGCTTCAAACCAACCTGCAAAGTGCTGCACCGTCGGCGTGCGTCATAAGTAGGATGCCAACTGCCCCATCCAGAACTCAGTTAATAGCTTCAAGGGGCGAACCAGCCGGCAAAACCATCAAGATCGGCAATAACATCGAAGCTTACCTTGCAACAGCCCCCGCCGACAAGGCGCACAAAGGCGCAGGTCTCCTCTACATCCCCGACATCTGGGGCATCAGCACCAACAGCCAACTCATGGCCGACCAGTTCGCAGCCAACGGCTACACCACCTTGATCCCCGATCTCTTCAACGGCGACAAGCTGCCCGAGCCCATGCCCGACGGTTTCGACATCATGGGCTGGATCACCAAGGGCGGCGACGGCAACAACCCGCACACGCCTCCGCAGATTGACCCGATCGTCGTCGAGGGCATCAAGGCGTTGAAGGAGCAGGGTGTGACCAAGGTTGGCGCTGTGGGATACTGCTTCGGCGCCAAGGTAAGCGCCCACCAGGCGGCACTGCATCTTTTATAGGTACTGACAGAACACCAGTACCTCGTGCGTCACTACAAGGACGGTATCCAAGTTGGCTGGGCCGCGCACCCTTCGTTTGTCGACGAGGAGGAGCTCGCTGCCATTTCAGGCCCGTTCGCCATCGCCGCCGCCCAGACAGACCAAATCTTCCCCGTCGACAAGCGCCAGCGATCAGAGGAGATCCTCATCGAGACGGGTCTGCCGTTCCAGATCAACCTGTTCTCGGGCGTCGAGCACGGATTTGCTGTGCGTGGGGATCCCAACGACAAGGCCCAGAAATTCGCCAAGGAGCAGGCATTCTACCAGGCTGTGGCGTGGTTCGATGAGCATCTGCTGTGAAGTGAAAGAGAGCCAGCAGAATTAGAAGAAACTAGACTAGACATATGAATCGACTTAGACCTCGATTAAAAGGCAGAAGCACGCAGCTCAATGACGGTGTGGCATTCCAATCCCTTGACGAAACACAAATGTCGGCACTTGGTTGTGAAACCTTGTCTCGCCTAACAGCCCTGGAGCTCGGGCTGGGCATTTACTTGGCATGTACTTGACACAGGGGCCAGCCACTGACAAAACTCGCTGCAGCGAACATGTCCACTCGTTCCCAGCGCCCCCACTCCGCCTAGGTTTTAGTGGCTTTCAAGGACGGCGACTCCACTGTGGCCCGCGCCCACCGCCAACCACCTCGCAGTGGGTGCTCGTTGTCGTGATGCTGACGGCCCAATCCAGTCCAATCCATCGACAAACTTGCTCCTGTATTTGCTGCAGGACCATCTTGCTTGAATTGAATTGAATTGAAT